>LBNU01009961.1:25442-38291 GCA_014162995.1 Artemisia annua | reverse complement strand
GTCAAGCAACCTCGATGACCGTGACGAACTTCTATCCTTCAACAATCCTTCATGACCGATCCTTAGGGGGAGATTGTTAGGATCATAGTTTTCAACTATTCAGTCAAGTCTCGGTCATTTCAGTCAATGTAATAGGTTGCTAGAAATATCACAATTATCTAAGTTATTTAGTTACTCGTATGGTTTAATGTTTAGTTAGAATAAGATGTCCAATGGGCCTTAAAGCCCATGACTTAGAAGATAGGAAAGGAAGGGAATGTTGCCCTACCCTTCTCCTATAAATAGGACATCATGTATCATTTATAAAATGTTGGGTTATTTCATATCTTAAGAAAACTCTTGCTTTCTTCTCTTCATATTGTACCTTATCAACCAGTCTAATTCTCATCTTCATTTCTCTTATAAAGATTTATTGTGTTTACTAATATGGTGACCTAACAGCTGTGTATCAGAGCCCAAGGTTATTATTTTGGATTTTGTGGCATTATCTTATAAAAATCGTATCTTTAGCTGTTTTTTAACTACTTTATCACTGTTTATTATTGTTTCTGGTTTTAACAGTCTAAGTGGTCAAAAGTTTCATACTTTTTCCTTCACAGCAATTATACAACTGTTTTTATGTGGTCTTTTTGTCCCGTATGACAGGTTGTATTTCAGTCTCATGATTTCTTTTGTACCATCTCGTGAATATTTGGTCTGAAAAACGTGGTCTGAAGAAACGGTCAAAAATAATGGTCATCAAATCTGGTAAAAACAAGCACGCCGAAATATCTAAAATGGTCGGAAAATTGCCGGAAAAAATCGGATTTCTTGTATAAGAAATCTCGATATGTACTTGTTTTCGAGATCACAAGTTATCGAGAAACCAAAACCCTAAACTGTCGAAATCATGTTCTCGATAACTGAGGTTCTCGATAACATGAATCACGTTCTCGATATAACTCAGGTTCTCGACAAGTAATCTCGAAAACCATGTTCTCGATAAGTGGATTATTCTCGATAAGTGCCAAAATTTTCGAAAATGTTTCAAGCAGAAAATTATCGAAATTTCTTAAAGAATGGAGATGAAGAAGAAGTTGTCCCGTTTGACTGTTGACCACAAAACCATATATACCAACTCTAATATGACCTCAGTTTGTAAAATCATTAGTCCACAAGGCAACAATCGTTAACAACATAAAAATGGAAAATGATATACAATACAAACGTGGTTGCCCACTGCCAACGAAAACCAATCACAGCCCACATCCTCAACTCCAACAAATCCAGTTAACTAACCTAAACCCATCTCCGTATCACAACCTCACCAACATCAACAACAAATCGGAACAAGAATCTCAGTTCTCTTTCGTGTTCCTCAGAATGATTCAAGATCTTTACAAGATCTAACACACAAAAGGAAATCATCACAGATCCATATTTGAAGTTTCACTTCAATTTATATCCGAACCGTAAGAAAAGAAACATAACTACAAAGTCATTTTCTTTTCTTGATTCGTTCATTGACCAAAACGAAAACACATAAACACAACCTACCTTAGACCTCTTATATGAGATCTTGAAGCCTTGTCTTGTGCTCGAACTGTTTTAATTAAACACATAGGTTGGGTATGGTTAACTTTGTGCTCGTGTGGCTCAACTGGAAGGACTTGTTATTCGGGTATTATTATCAATTAAAGAGATTCGATGAATGAAAACTGAAATGAAGATGAGATGATTAGATTGTGTCTGAGATGAGTTGTTGATGGATTTGTGTGGTTTGTGTGACTGTCTTTAGTATGAGGGGTGATGGGGGCGGAGTGTATAAGATAATGTATTTAGGGTTTATGTTATCAAAATGGGATTAGGGTTGTGAGCTCTTATATATAATCCCTAAATGTTAGGGTGTTTTAGTTTTGGATCGAACCTTACTGATTATGGTGAACCTGATTGATGATGGGCCGAAAATATTATTAGTTTGGTACTCGGGTTTGTTTACAGTTGGGCCTAAACGAAACTAATTTGCCATGGACTCAAAATGGTATATCAGATTTTGGATTGGTGATTGGTTTATTTGGTTGGAATTTGGATAACGAAAATTTGTCTAAGTTTTGGTTTATGAGATAAAACTTTTATAAAGATAAATTTTTGGTATTATTAATTCTATTTGGTTTGAGGTGGTATTTTGGTTCTACAAATTTTCACGCGGATACATTTTTGACAAGATCGGAAAACCATTATCAAAGTTCAATTAAACCGTCAAAAGGCTAGTATTGGGCATTTAACCGCAAGATGTGTCTACGGCGATAATTCTTTATTATTTATTTGATATTGAAGTGAAATTTCACGGGTGCGTGTACTTAGTATCTTGAAGATGTCGAGTCAGGCGATAATTCTTTGAGATCCTTGTTTGAGCTTTTGACCGTACAAATGACAGAGACTTGAGTTATCTAGTTATACATGATCTTTGGTGGTTCTGCGTGTATAGCTATCACTTTAAGGAGTTACGTTGTAGTGCTTAGTGTCACACGCTGTTGTGGATACTCAAGAGGTGATGTACATCTTATACTTGATGGTGCTAGAGTATAGTGTACTTAGGGATTCGATGGTGGACGAACTCTCTACGCCGCTCTTAGTCATACAATAGTGCAAGTTTAAGTCACAAGTTTGGGTTATTCTACTCCGTTCTCAAGTTCATAATATTGAGTTTTCTCCATCAGTAGTCACTACAAAAAGCCGTCAGAACGATAATGGGGTCGGTAAATAGTTGGTTGAGAGAAGTATTAAAGAGTAGAGATGTTTATCAGCAGTTGATTCTCATGGGGCTAGTTATGGCACTACACACTTGCTTGGTTAATTGGACATATGGGGTTACGCTGCCTCCGATTCTCATCGTTAACATAGTGTGTATGCTTCCGATTTCGAAGAAGACATCGTGGGGGAAGATAGAGAGTGTTTCTTTGACTTGACGTTGTTGTTGCTTGACGTCTTTGCGAAAACACTCATTTTCCACGAGGATCTGCATTTAGGGGGAAGAAATGTGCACATCAAGGACGCTTAATAGACTCACGTGATCGAGTTTACGACTGCATTACTACCGGAAGACTTCCGCAGAGATGATCAGTGGTTTAGTTTTGTGATGATTGGTGTAATCGTTTCGACTCTCGCGGATTGTGAAGTGCTAAGTAGCCTACATATGTGAGAATATCCTGCGGATTTCTTGCATGTTACCCCCGAACGGAACTTCCGCATTGAGTATAACCGTGATAATTTAACTCCTCAGATTTGCTTGGTGTGGTTTACTGTGTCATCTACAAATTCCGCTGCGTACTCAAAACTTCAAAAGCTAGAAGACTTGTTTACTACATCAAAGTTTCGAATCTGCTGAAGACGGTTGTCAGTTTGGGGGGAAGCCGATTCAGAAACTTCGCCAAAAAGAAGTGTACGAAGAAGCCGCTAAAGACATGCAGCATGAATTGGGGGGAAGTTAATCCATTTCATGCATATTACATCATTTGCCTACAAGTGAAGATAAAGTTCTCAAGCCGAGGTACAAGATGAAGACAAAGAGCGTCAACTGCAGTAATCCTCAGCGCTTGAAGAGCCGATGAAGACCCTTCTTTATTTGTATTTGTACTTGTAGGAAATGTTGTAAGTAATCCCTTATGTCGCCCCATTCGGGGAAGATTGTTAGAACCTGAGTTTATGGTTCTAACACGTAAATGGAACGACATTTACGGGATTACATTAGCTATCTTGTTAAGCCAAAACACATGGACTAGTTATGTAATATTGCAATAGTTAGGCTTTATATACCCCTCCATACTTCCATGGAGGAGTGAGACTTTGTGTAATTTGCTTTCACTTTTCATTATCAATAAAATACACCTAGTTTTCCTTTCTCTCTCTACTTTCTCTCTCTAACTATGGAGATATTATTCTTCCATACAACCCGACCTCCCGAACCACAAATCAACATAAAACTACGATCCTAACAAAGATGTTTACCGAGAATGGTGTTTAGAGTTCTTTTCTACTTTTTACTTTGATAGGAATGTGAATGATGTTCTTGGGGATGTTTGTATTTGGTTTAGGTTGTGTGGTCGCGAACACGCTTTCTCTTTGCCAAATTTTGTAGTTGCCCTAGGTTTGTATGAGCAGAATAAGATTGATCATAGGTTGTTTGGGCCACATTTTGTGAGCTTGGCTAGAGATAATGATCAATACACGGGTATTGATGATTATTGGAATAGAATTGGTGATCCATATTGTTCTAGGAGGAATGCTTCTAGGATTAGGAACCCGTTGATGAAGCTTTTGCAAAAATTGATTTCTTGGGGAGTGTTGCATAGGAGCGGTATCAAGACAAATGCAGTCAACCGGACCTATGGGTGATGAAGTTACTTGAGGAAGATAAGAATGGGAATGCGGCATGGATTATTGCCGAATATCTTTCTAAGAGAGCACCGGGGATAAATAAACAAAGTGATATTTGTGGAGGTCATTATGTGACCGTTTTGGCTAAGAATCTTGGGTATTTTAGTGATAATGAGTTGAGGAAGTGTCGAGTGAAGATGGAAAGTGAGAAATGGGATGCTTTTAGTTTCGGGAAAGCATTGGATAGGAAGAATAAGACTTTGGGACCTTGGACCGAACCAAGTGTGGGGGCGCAATCGGGAGCTTATATGGAGGCACCATCACAACCTCAAATGGGAAGTTTTCCGGGGAATACACAAAGTGGTTTTGATTCGGGATGGGGTGATTGGAACTGAGAGTTGAACGCTATTGAGTGTAGGGAAGTTTGGAAAGATTCAATGATGATGAGGAATAATTACAACTATGATTATTCCATGCTGATTATCCAACACTTGGCACAAGATGCCAATTATGAGGTACCTCCCTACAACCCACCAAATGTTCCACCATACCCGCTATCATACTCTCCTTATCCTGGTCCATATCCCTATCCTTATCCTGGTTATTCACCATTTCCCGAGCCATACCCTCCATACGGTAGACTTCCCGAGTATGGTGGTTCAGGTTTCAATGTTGGTGGATCGAGTTTCAATCCTGGAGGTTCGAATTTTGATGTTGGTGGTTCGTCATCAAGAGTTGGAAAGAAGAAGCGTCGAGTGGAAGATGATGAGGAGGATGAAGAGGAGAGCGAGGATGAGTTCATCAACCCCGACATGGATTATGATGATGACGAGTGATCGTCATGTGGTTTATGGTTTGTTTTAAAAACAATTATGTGTCGAATTATTTCTATTTCCACTTTCTTTAACTATTTTTTTTAGGATTTATAACGTAACTTTGTTAACTCTTTATTTCGTTTAGATATGTTTGTGTTTGTGTTTGAGTTTGTTTGGTTGTTTCGTATATTTTGCAGTTTTCTTGCAGGGGTTTTGTTACGGAAGCATATAGTTGATCAACGTTTGGAGTCGATAAACTCATTTGCTTATTATGATCAAATATGCATATTGCGTATTTAACTCTGGTATTTTCTAAATTTTTCCATTTCCTTTACTTTGAAGTCATTTTTATTACATTGAGGACAATGCAAAACTTAAGTGTGGGGGAGGGAAGAAAATAGAAAAATTGCATAATTTTTAAATTTTTAAATTTTTAATTTTTTTAGAGTCGATGACTTTAGTAACTAGAAGTAGTTCTCCCTTCATATTCTAGCTAAAATAAGATTGATTCAATGGTAAATAATAAGGATATTTTTGGAGCATAAATTAAGTTTAAAGAGCAATTCGTCTCGGAATTGATAACATTTGCTAGCACAATTTTATACCCTTATTACTTTAAATTGTGAGGATTAGTTTTTTTTATGTGAATAGTGTTTCTCATGCTATTTATATATTTCATTATGAGTGTGCCGGTGATTGTGTTGATTCTAGAGCTTGTACTTGTTATGCATTACGGTTAAAATCATTTTCAAATTATGGGAATATATTCACGTGATAAGAGGCAAACTTAGGATTTAAAACCAAATGGCCATCCGTTTACAATATAAATTTTTTGCTAACCACATCGGTTAGTTACCCCTCGTATTTGGAGCCCATTTGTTAGCGTTTATCTTTAACGCTAGATACCCTTAGTTTCACCCTTTGAGCCATCATTTTCATTTTGTTACATCCAGAAAAATACAAAAAGATTTTACACTTTAAACCTTAGCCTAACCCTTGTCAAAGTCTAAACGGTGGGTTGCTAGTTGCTTGGTATGTTGGATTGTTTTTGATGATTAATAGTTAGCCACACTTCACCATTCATGTGTGTGCCATTCCGACGAAGATGAAGGAGACGTCTTTCTTATTTGTATTTTTGTGGTGATGCATGTGCGAAGTGTGGGGGAGATGTGATGTATATAAAAAAAAGAGAATAAGTCATCGCAACTATAAGATGACAATTATAGCCAATGAGCTATATTATATGTGGAGATGAAGAAAGAAAGTTTTTGTGATATATTGTTAGCCGATGTGCTAAGTATGAAGAATATTATTATGCTGAATCGATGTATCGTTATGTGAAAGTTTGAAGAGGAGGAAGTTGTTAACTATAATCATTTTTGGGTTTGTGGTTTGTTCGTAACTAGCAACAATGGGACTTAGACTTGATTTTATTTTTCTTTAAAAGCAATTTCATAAATATATCCCATGCCTTATCCTTACCTTTTGATTTAGTGCAATTATTAAGTGTATTGACATGTAGTGACCATCCGAGTTCGTGAGGAATTAGATAACGTGCTAGCGAAGTAAGGTTTATCCTTGGTGACCATCCGTTATTTGGTGATACAAGAATTCGCGGCAACGATCTATTATGTTTTGCACAAGATATTTGCATGAAAGTCTTATTAACCCTTAGCCTAAACGTTACAACCATTATAAAAGACCTCTTTGATGAATTATTTCATTGTTTTGATACTTGTACAAGCCTATGGTAAGAAACATAAATCATGACTGGGCAATGAGTGATTTATTAATCATGCCACATATTGAGTGATGAGTGAATTTCAAATTATCTTCGTGAGGTGCTTGGAATTGTTATCATGCTCTTTATTAACTTGTTGTGTTCAAATAAGATATTTACACTATTGCCGTTGAAATCACTTTTCTTTTGATTAAGACTTGCTCGAGGGCGAGCAAAACTCAAGTGTGGGGGATTTGATAACGCTCAAAGTTAACATGTTTTTAGTCGCATTATTGTTTGTTTTACGCATGGAAATTGGTCATATTTGTATATATTTGTTACTTAATCGTGGAAAAGTGTTTATGCATGCAAATATAGCCAAAGACAGGTAAAAGTGATGAAAAGATGAAGAAATGAAGTGATCATGCACATTTGGAGAGTTTCGAGAAGATCAAGAAAGAAAGAAACCACGCATGGACGAAAGGATTTGATAAAAACAAGATTTCTACACATATTTATTAAGAAAATATCAAGTTCTAATGAATAAAGTCAAGCCACGAAGAAAGACAACGTATGCAAGGTAAAACGACGAAGAAAATACAAAGAAACATTTCTCAGGCAGCATCCAACTGATCGGATGCAACCCGCATCCGATCCGGTTGGAACAACCCAAGACACTACCATCCGATCGGATGGAGAGAAACCGATCGGATGGTGGTAACTGCAGTTACAAGTTTTGCATTTATTGGCGAATTTACTCCCCATAATCATGTGTGGCTGATCATTTCTGCTTAATAACTCAGGAGGGATGTTTTTACTTGAAGCATAAGTGTTATTATGCTATATAATGACAACTTGAGGTCTATATTACATGTACCATCCAATATCTAGTATAGTGTTACACCAAGTATTTACTAGACCATCTTATATTGCCTGAAAGTTTACTAAGTGTTGTAAAAACGTCCAGAAAGTGTTGAGTTCGAGTCTCAAGCATTGGTTCGAGTTTGGAGTTGTTTACTTACGTTAGTGGACAATTGGAGGAGTGTGGTTGCTATAGTTCCACAAGTTTAATCATTGTAATTCTCAAGCTAGGTACATCTTGATACTTATAATGAACAATTGTTACTTTGAGTTTAATGAAAGTTTTCTTATTTACTTGTTTTTTAATATGATTGTTATGGAGTAATTTGTGATATATTTGTGTGTATGATGTGATTGGTTATGGAGTATTCTTTTCATTGAAAAGGTGATGCATGAAAACATATCTATTTTATGAGTTTGTTGGAATAACATCTAATCTTGCTTAATTTGTTGGTAAAAACATTCTTTGGAAAAATAGGTCCGAAAGGAGTTTCAACTTGTTTTTATTCCAAAACATTAGTGCACGAATTAGTATGGGATATGATGCTTGACACCCATCTTATTTACTTATTAAAATGGATTTGAGAAGATTTCATCACGAAAAAAGGACCGAAAGGATTCGTAGGAATTCATAAGAAAAGAATTGATTTTCAAAACAACAATGTGTTAATAGAATTGTCATACTAATTTGATAAGGCCGAAAGGAGTCAATTAGGTGATTGAATTCTTAGTGGTAGTTAAACATGACATACATCATTGATTGAATAACTACTCATCCTTAGTTGTGCATCATAACAAGTTTACACCAAACTTTATACTTAAATTTCCATGATACTCCTAATTACCAATCAAGGAATTACACACAAGTATATGCTTAGTTCTTATTGAGTTTCTTTTAAATTGAGATTTCTATAAATTTGGATTGACAACCCTTATTTAACAAACGTTTTTCTTATTACTATAATCACCAAATCCCTTGGGACAACCTTGACTTACCCACCTTTACTATACCGGACGAGTATACTTGCTCGTATGTGTTAGATAGTTAATCGGATAAATTGAGTTTATAAATTTTAAAACTTGTACACATAAACGACACATCAATTTTATAATCGGTCTACAAACCCATGTGGCATTGAGCCCTTTTCTAAGATCTTGATAACTCAGGGGCTGTTTGATAAAATAAAATAATTTAGCCCTGAATGATTTTGTTCTATGAATGATTTAGAAACTCTGAAAGATTTAGTTTCACCTGTTTGATAGCTAGTCTGAGTCAACATTCTGAAAGACTAAAATTATTAATTTTTATTTATTTATTTATTTATTTTGTTGTTTTAATTTTTTTATGGCAATCAGTTTTTTTTTTTTTTTTTTTTTTTTTTTTTTTTTTTTTTTTTTTTTTTTTTTTNCTTGATACCAATTGTAGGATACACTAATACATAACCCGTGTGGTTCTTGATGTTAATGGATCGAATAGTATAAGAAAACTAGAGAGAGAAAGTTAAGAAGTGGGAGCCTTTTTAGAGAGAGAAAGAACAAGAGAAATATTGCATAACTAATGAAAGGTCCAACCTTCTCCATTGGTGGGAGAAGGTATTTATACTTACAATGGATGAATGCCTCTACTAGGCTGTGGAGCGGGCTGACAGAGGGTAAAAGACCCGACCCGACACCACGAACACTAACTAAAACTAAGCTACGTATTAACTACTATATTGAATACTACGAGCTATACAATGCTTTAAAATACTAGGGGTGATCGAATCTTCTATAGGAAAAAAAACGTATTCCTAACAATCTCCCCCTAAGGGAGGTCACCCCGGAAATTAAATCTTGAATTCTAGCATTGAGATCTTTATCGATATCTTTGCAGCTCGCAGTCGTTGATTCTTCAGTGTAAAGAACTTTGTGCTTTCAGCAGCGGACTCTAGATGACTTGCTTAATGTATAGGATGATCTTTGGCATTGCTTCGTGTTTATCATCCAAATAAGTGGCTTCAAGTCATCCTTGAGTAGAAGTGTCTCTATTGTGAAGTTGCGACTATCTTTGTGTTGTCATGCTCACACCTTTCTAGATCATGATCTTCTGCATCAGAGTTGTGGAAGCATAGTTGAAGCCCATTCCATGATCATGATTTCTTTGAATTTGATGTTGAGGTGTGAGCATGAGGTGATGAATCGACATCTTTTCAGCAATCAGCAGCAACCGCCAACTTCTTTGTCTCTGGTGGGAGTACGCCTTTTCCACATGCCCATACATCTTTGTTGAGTGAATCTCCATGGTTGAATCGGTCTGAATACTCCTTTTAGATATCGGTATGAGCATGTGGAACTATAGTGATGATGGTGATGGTGATAAGATTGGTATGTTGAGCTGCATGAAAATTTGGTTAGTAATAAACATACCAGCACTTACAAGTTCGGACTTCGAGATCGTCAACAGCATAGTGTGAAGATTTTCTCTAATCCTTACCAAGGCCGTTCCTAATCGGATGCCCACGAAAGGGCTTTCACTGATATACCGAAGTACACCAACGATTAGGTGAGTCGCTGGAGATCACCCCACGACTGTAGACCTTTTGTAACACCACCACGAACACTAAGCGTAATCCACGAGAGATTACCGAAGTGACCTGCTGTCAGGGCTGTTTGATGTTGACCCTGGCAGGAGTTTCCACTCAATCACTGGGAAATACATATGTATATTCCCTCATAAGTGTTCTTGGCAGATTGCTAAGATCTGCGAAGGACTCAAAATATTACATCTGGTGCCCTTGATGTTGAACAACCAGTGTAGAAGGATTAAGTGTTCCTAAGAGATCTTTTGATGCATCTCGTGGCTGTAGACTCGATAAGTGCAATTTGGTTATCCTATGCGGAGACTAGGGAGGGGTCTCCTGTTTCAATATCAACTATCTCTAAGAGATGAGTTGATAGATTACACCGGTTCCCCGTGAGAATGAAACAAGCTCTTTTAAGAGAACTTGAGTGGCTGGAAGGTTTAGTGCAGTGCGTCACTGGGTCCATGACGTCTTGTCTTCAATACCGGTGTCACCTTAGTAACAACCAGTAGCAAATGAGTTGAACCCGGTTTCTGCCCTAAGGTTGAATAATTGGAGGGCTATTTCTTTTCACCCTTTCTCATTTCATTTCTTTTTAATTCTTCAACCCCTTCAGTGCTTACCGAGACTTCATTACTAGAACCTTGTTGGGTTTGTTCCATTCCTAGCTCAATCTCAGTCGTCACTCTTCCCTTTCTCACTTTTCTCCTTTTTTTTCAATCAATCCTAAGGACTTCTATTCTATCTATTGGATTGTCCCTGGGAAGATCCCTCCGGTTCTGGTGGATCATGGGAGCACATACCTAACCTTACCATCCTTATAACTCCATGCATTAAAGTAAAGTGGTCGGTCTTTTGGTATCTTTCCGCAATCACCATTAAACCAAATCTTTTAAAATTCTCTCAAAGTGTTTATGATTAAGAAACACATTTTGTTAACACTCTGAGAGTTTTGTAACTTTTCAAATGCTCCACCTTAACATGTGCTCATAAGTTTTTGATAAAAATTTGCACATGTCGGGGTGAGTTGCACTTTTGAATTGATCCACTCTTAATACACATATACCCTAGGGACACGTTTACATTGCTTAGTTAAAGGGATCCATTATCAGCTTTTAGGTGATAACTAGCCTTAATAACTAACTTGAAGTTGTTAACATTCCTTAAACAAGGAAGTTAGACCCGTCAAAGTACACATCTAATAAGAGCTTCTCGAAACGGTACTTTCTACTTGGATAAATCCTTTCGAATTCTAACGTTTGTTTTTCGTCAATTCATGAGTCAAATCTGAGCCACGCTCAAACGAGATGCCAAAATTTTTTATTTATTCATCACAAACCATTTTGCTCCCCTCAATATGTGCATTGGTTCAAGTTTAAAATTTAAAAGCCTAAAAAATTATTTAAAAGCCTTAAAAATTTTAGCACATACGGGAGAGCATACATTTTAGTCCAAAAGCATCATATTTTATATCAGATTTCATATTTAAATCACATTCTCTCCCCCGATCAAAAAATTTCACATCATTTGAGATTTTGTTATTCCAATTGATTTGAATGAGTTTAGAAATATGGGAGAAAATGTGGTCAGATTTTAACATGTACTGATTTTGAGACACTTTTTCACTGCTGCTGGTGCACAAAGTTTTTAAAGGTGAAGAAATTTTGAGCAAATACGCTCCCCCTCAATTAATGACCCGTTTTCTATATAAAGAGTTGGAGTCATTAAGTTGAGCGGCAGGATATTTGTGAAAATTTAAGTCCAATAGCCACCTTGTAAACCACAAGAACTCTCTTGAAGAATCATAAGAGAGAGATTTTGGGATGAAAGAAGACTTCTCTTCTTTTACTAGAAGTGATGCACTGAACGTACATCATTTCAAAGAAACATGGATATAAAGTAATCCATGCTTGAGTGAACTTCACCCGGTGAGAGGAACAAACGTCTTTTTGGCGACATGTTTTCCCCATAGATAAGAGCGGGTTGCTATCTGAAGTAATAGCAAGCCGAAAAGACATGTTTTAACTGGTTAATATAACTTCTGCTCGAGCTTCATTTAAAGTCCCATGCCATTATTGAATGACATTTAGAGAAACTTAAAATGTTATCGATAAACAGAAGACATGCCTAGGATGAAGCTATTTTTGGTATTTTGTGTTTTTCAGATTTTTATGGTTTTTCTAGGTTTTTATATTTTTGTATTTTTCTTTTTGGTTTTTAAAGAATATGTACAAGGATATGTGAAGCGAATCCATTACTCGTCATTTTCCTCCTGAAGACTTTTGAGTGACTCAGGAGAGATACTTTTCATTCCAAGATGCGGGAGAATGAATTGAAACCGTTCTCTGGGAATTGCCTTAGTCAGCCAATTGAAACTCTGTCCTCACAAAGTAAAGTTCCACAATCCCTTTTTCCACTTGTCCCCTGATGAAATGATGTCGAATATCAATGTGCTTTGATCTGGAGTGCTGGACGTTGTTGCAGCAAAGAGCAATTGCACTTTTGTTGTCACAGTACATCGGAACTTTGTTGTACA
>LBNU01009961.1:2931-25381 GCA_014162995.1 Artemisia annua | reverse complement strand
TGAATGACATTTAGAGAAACTTAAAATGTTATCGATAAACAGAAGACATGCCTAGGATGAAGCTATTTTTGGTATTTTGTGTTTTTCAGATTTTTATGGTTTTTCTAGGTTTTTATATTTTTGTATTTTTCTTTTTGGTTTTTAAAGAATATGTACAAGGATATGTGAAGCGAATCCATTACTCGTCATTTTCCTCCTGAAGACTTTTGAGTGACTCAGGAGAGATACTTTTCATTCCAAGATGCGGGAGAATGAATTGAAACCGTTCTCTGGGAATTGCCTTAGTCAGCCAATTGAAACTCTGTCCTCACAAAGTAAAGTTCCACAATCCCTTTTTCCACTTGTCCCCTGATGAAATGATGTCGAATATCAATGTGCTTTGATCTGGAGTGCTGGACGTTGTTGCAGCAAAGAGCACTTGCACTTTTGTTGTCACAGTACATCGGAATTTTGTTGTACACAAAGCCATAATCAGATAGTTGAGATCTCATCCAAAGGATTTGAGCACATCAGGATGACACGGCAATGTATTCAGCCTCAGTGGAGGAGATCGACGTACTCATTTGCCTCTTTGATAACCAGCTAACAAGCTTATCTCCTAGAAATTGAGCACCACCTGACGTACTTCGACGAGTATCTTGACACCTAGCATGATCAGCATCAGAGTAGGCAGTGAGAGCCATAGCAGTGTCTTTAGGATACCAAAGGCCCTTGTGAATAGTCCCTTGAAGGTACCTGAAGACCCTTTTGACTGCTTCTAAGTGCTTTTTAGTGGGTTTGGATTGATAACGAGCACACATGCATACAACAAATAGAAGATCTGGCCTACTAGCTGTGAGGTACATTAAGGATCCAATCATGCTACGGTACTTTGTTTTGTCAACTGGAGCCCCCTCAACATCCTCATCCAATTTTGATCTCTCTACCATTGGAGTGTCAACTGAGTCACATGATTCGAATCCAAATTTCTTCAAGATTTCAGTAGCATACTTGGATTGATTGATGAAGATACCGTTGGGATTTTGAGAGATTTGCAACCCCAAGAAAAATGACATTTGCCCCATCATGGAAATTTGGAATTCTGTACTCTTCTCTTGTGAAAAACGATCACATTCCAAAGGATCCGAAGAAGCGAAGATAATGTCATCTACATATATCTGAACGTGGAGTAGATGCTTGCCCGACTTTCTGGTGAACAATGTAGGATCAACAACACCCTTGGTGAATTTGTTGGCTAGAAGGAATTTGGACAGAGTGTCATATCATGCTCTGGGTGCCTGTTTAAGTCCATAAAGTGCCTTCTTCAAGCCATAGACATGATTAGGACGTTCTGGGTCAACAAACCCTTCTGGTTGACTTACATATACTACTTCCTTTAATTGACCATTAAGAAAAGCAGTCTTCACATCCATTTGGTAGACAATCATATTCTGACTAGCTGCATTCGCAAGAAAGATTCTGATGGCCTCAATTCTAGCCATGGGTGCGAATGATTCTTCAAAGTCTATACCCTCTTCTTGTCTGTATCCTTTGGCCACTAGCCGAGCCTTGTTTTTCAAAACTTCACCATATTCGTCAAGCTTCACTTTGAAGATCCACTTGAGAGCGATAATCATAGCACAATCTGGAGGAGGCACTAATTCCCATACATCAAGCCGGTCAAATTCATGAATTTCATCTTGCATTGCCGTGAACCAAGATGCTTTTTTCAAAGCTTCTTTGAAGTCCTTTGGCTCAGCTTTAGATAGTATGGAGTTGAAGAAGCACCACAAGGCATCTGTGGCAAGTTGTCTACGTGTGGATACGGGGCGAGATGGATTTCCAATGATGTTGTCAATTGGGTGATTTTTTGTCCATTTTCTGAGATGCTCATGAAGTTTAGGATTGAGGACTGATGCAGTTGTATTTGAATCTTCCGAAGAGGTTGCCACATTGGATGGATCAGGAGCAAATATGTTGACAAAAGGTTCATCAGGTGGTTGAGCAAAGGGATTCACTTCAAAAGAATATTCAGATGCAGCTCCTTGAGGTACTTAAGAAGGTTGATCGCTGAGAGTGGGTTGAGTATGACTGGATGACGGAGCATTTTGACTAAGGGTGATGGAGATGGAAGGCCCATTAGTAGGTTGAGGTGCATCATTAGTAACAGCATCAGGACCCATGGCTTGTGGTTCTGGCTCGACTATCTGTCGAGGTTCAAAATACTCATCATACGTTGGATCAAATAACTTCTTTAGGTCCTCACTAGTGGGTGGCACATAAGGAGCATCAGTGGTGGAAGAATGTACAAGTCCTGAACTAATTGGTCCAGGAGTCAAAAGATTAGATGCGAGTCCAGAACTGGAGTGTTCAAGAGCCGTGTGCTCAGACAACTCATCAAACGTGACATGAATGGTTTCCATGATTTGTCGGGTTCTTTTGTTGTAGATTCGATAACCCTTCTTGTTTGGTGCGTAACCAACAAAAATTCCAATATCAGCTTTTGCCTTGAGCTTTCCCAAGTCTTCACTATCGTTGGTTGGGTTGCATAATGCACCAAAAACTCGAAGAAATGATAGATCTGGTTTTCTCTCATGCACTATCTCATAGGGGGTTTTGCCGTGAAGAGGATGTATCAGTGATCAGTTCTGAGTGTAACAAGCAGTTACAATAGCCTCTCCCCAGAGGAACATTGGAGCTTTAGAGAATATCAACATGGTTCGTGCGGCCTCTACAAGGGTACGGTTTCGTATTTCAACGACTCCATTCTGCTGAGGTGTTCGAGGTATACTCCTTTGATGACTGATTCCAAGGTTTTCGTAAAATTGAGTAAGTTGCTGGTTAACAAACTCAGTTCGGTTATCGGTGCGGACGAATCTGACAGTTTTATTGAGTCCAACTTGCAGCTGCTTGATGAGTTTGATGATGATCTCAGGTGTCTCATCCTTGGATCTGAGGAACTTAACCCATGTAAACCGAGAGTATTCGGCAACGATCACTAACACATATCTCTTTCCAAAGATGTTTTGCACTCTCATTGGACCACACAGATCCATGTGAAGGGTATGAAGAACTNGTTTTATTGAGTCCAACTTGCAGCTGCTTGATGAGTTTGATGATGATCTCAGGTGTCTCATCCTTGGATCTGAGGAACTTAACCCATGTAAACCGAGAGTATTCGGCAACGATCACTAACACATATCTCTTTCCAAAGATGTTTTGCACTCTCATTGGACCACACAGATCCATGTGAAGGGTATGAAGAACTTCCATAATGGTGTTGATAGTTTTGGGTTTGTATGTTTGTTTCTTGCTTTTACCTAGCTGACAAGCAGAACAAAGATGATCCTTTTCATATTTCAGCCGGGGCATTCCTCGAACGAGATCTTTACAGGTGAGCTCATTGATGGTACCGAAGTTTAAGTGATTCAA
The DNA here is from genome assembly GCA_014162995.1 of Artemisia annua. NCBI lineage: Eukaryota > Viridiplantae > Streptophyta > Magnoliopsida > Asterales > Asteraceae > Artemisia > Artemisia annua. The sequence continues at coordinate 21,970 of LBNU01009961.1, read as the reverse complement.
AAGACGATGCCACAACTATGATCTGTTCTTGGATGCCTTAGATAATAAGCAAATAGGTGATGACCGCATCATGTCTTCAATGGATATAGTGTAGAGGTTTGAGCCACGACTACCTTTCAAAAGATCCACACCATCCAATTCTCTAACAAAACAAGTGTGTTTTCTGAAGGCTACTTCAAGATCGGTGTCACAGAATTGACCAACGGAGAACAAATTGTGCCCAAGCCCTTCCACGGGATTTTACAACTCGTGACTTAAACCAAAAAATAGATTCTTTCCCGGGATTTTACTAAAGTTAACAGAGAAAACCGAAAGATGAATTAAGCAAAATGAACTTAGAATGAGAGCTTGAATAAGTCACAATTTGTACTGAGAATCAAGTCGAGACAAGTCAAGTAACAATATATTCGATTGTGATAAGTCAAGCCGTAAGAATTCACTCACAACGTCAAATCACTTTCAAATTAATCGAAACGACTTAAGTTACGACGTTTCCCGAAGCATAAGTAGTCAACAAATCAAAGAAATCTCAAACTTAGCAAATTGCTAAAAACCCAAAAGTTAATCGCTGAAACTGAAGTTAATCGCTGTCCAAAGATAATCGCTGGCCAAAGTTAATCGCTGACCCAAAGTTAATCGCTGACCCAAAGTAATCGCTAAATTCAGCCAATCGCTAAAAAGATAATCGCTGGATTTAGTTAAACGCTATTAGGACTTAATCGCTGGTGAGAGATAATCACTTGGTGAGGTAATCGCTAAAACCAGTTAATCGATAAGAAGCTATTCGCTGGAATTAGTAATCACTAAACACTACAAGACACCCCGTACTAATCGCAACCACAACAGTCCAAACAAGTCGCTGTCTAGCGATTTTGTCCAGTAGTCCCAAAATAGCAAAAAAGACTTAATCGCTAACACTTAAACGATGTCCAGACGAACTTAAACGCTACCAAGAATACCAAGCAGTCGACTTAATCGCTAGTTAGAAAACCACCCAAAATCCTTCACACCACCAAACCAATGAAGGATATGACTATTCCAACTCAAGAACTATGTAACTATAACACTACTAAGCACGAAGTACAACCATAACACATCATTTAACACTACAAAGATCAAACTAAGGTGTTATTCAAGAAAACTATTCTAACCAAGAACAACCACAAAAACCAACCAAAATCCGTGAATCCAAGGCCCTAAGATGAAACCTAGGCTCTTGATACCAATTGTAGGATACACTAATACATAACTCGTGTGGTTCTTGATGTTAATGGATCGAATAGTATAAGAAAACTAGAGAGAGAAAGTTAAGAAGTGGGAGCCTTTTTAGAGAGAGAAAGAACAAGAGAAATATTGCATAACTAATGAAAGGTCCAACCTTCTCCATTGGTGGGAGAAGGTATTTATACTTACAATGGATGAATGCCTCTACTAGGCTGTGGAGCGGGCTGACAGAGGGTAAAAGACCCGACCCGACACCACGAACACTAACTAAAACTAAGATACGTATTAACTACTATATTGAATACTACGAGCTATACAATGCTTTAAAATACTAGGGGTGACCGAATCTTCTATAGAAAAAAAAAACGTATTCCTAACACAAAATATTCAAGAAATACAAGAACCAAATATATTCAACTTAAAGGCTATATAAATGATTTAGATGATAACCAATGTTGTCATCTATGTGTCAGGAAACCACTCACCAAAGAATTATTATATACATAAAGAAGACAAAAATGACAATAAAAGTTGACCAAATAAAGTTATGAACATGGTACAATAATAAAATAAATTATAAAAGGACATGCACGTGAATAGGAGTATCAATCGTTGAATGATGGTAGAATCGGTCAGCATAAGTTACGTCGCTCAAAGGTGACAAAATCACCTAGTCAAACACATTGTGTTCTGACCGACCAGCACTCAGTGCTGAACCATCCCATTAAGTGGCAATCAAACACCCCTCAGTCATATTGTGACATGATCTCACTTTTACATTGGGATATCAAGAAGTTGTAACTGACCATAAGGCTTTTGATGTTTAGCTTTCACTTGTAATAAGTCAAACATCCCTCAACACAATATACAATTCATTTCATCATTCAGACCAATAATACCATTATTTCAAGTCATTATACATCTTAGTACTGCTTAGATGAGTTGAATACTTAGACTTATGAGCTTCATCTAATAATAATTTTCGAGTGTTACAAATTATTGGCACCCAAATTCTGTCCTTAAATCTTTTGATTCATTGATCATCATCTTCAACTAGTTGTACATGCCTGACTACACGTTCCTCTTTGATGTTTTCACATCAAGGGCTTTTCTCTGAATTGTTTTATATCGACTATGAGACTATTAGTGATGTCTATCCCCATTGTTCAAACTCTAATTAGTTCTACTCTTTATTTTCAGCTTATGACGTCAGAAACTACACTTACTTTTATTGGATGATAAGGATATCACAATCGTAACCCTTTACTAACCTCATTCACACTATTTGTCTCAATGTGAGATCCTTCTTATGAAACATGTATGTAATACTCTCGTGGTCTGCATAAATAATACGTTATGTATCATACCAGTATTGGGTCCATAATTTCAATGCAAGACTACGGCTGCCAACTCCAAGTCACAAGTGGATATTTCTTCTCTTTTTCTTCAATTGCCTTGATCCAAAAACGATAAACTTCTCTTACCGCATCAATACACAACCAAAACCTTTCTTGATGCGTCACAATTGGATGATAAAATGCTTTGTGCCTTCAGTGTCTACTTTAACTCTATCATCACTTACTACATGGCTTAAGGAGCATACTAGGAACATATGGACCCCCTTGTCTAGCAAACTCGTGCAATTGATTCACCAGCTCTTGAATCTCATAGGGATCCATTAAATAAGTGATTGAGCCACCGTTGGCGCTCAGGTATGGTGTCGACCTTGAATTTCACCTGAAGATCACGTAGTATCCTTGACGAATCACCCCGAAGTGCATCAACAAGTTTCTTCATGATAGACACATTAAGAGACTATTTCTTTTCCTTCTTCACTGTTACCACATATTATATATAAGTTAAACAACCTTTCTTCACACATTAGGTATCCTTCATAACATATATTATTCCTAATCACTACTTCCTCGATCTTCACAGGCAATGATTGTTCCTTCATTCGGAGATGCAACATTAATAATCTTTCTACCGCATATGATTCTTGTCTAAGTTTTTAGCCAACGACTCCATACCAATTACCACAACGAATCCACCTAATTAATTAGGAACTAACATCTCTGGAAATTCCTTTCCACCAATACGACTAGAAAAATTATCAATAATTTCCTTAGTGACAGAATGTCCTCCAATTACTAATCCTTCAGATAACACTCTATCTAAATTCTAAGATTCACGATTCACGATTCATATAGCTAATACACCAGTAGACAAATCACCTGTTTGGAATCAAAATCAAACACAAGCAAGTATGTTATTGATGAGAAATGTACCTAACGCAAAACAAGTCACTTCCTTTGCTTCCTCATCGGTCATCTTAAAAGCTCGTCCTGTTGTCTTAGGTTCCTCATTCTTCTTGTCATTTTGACCTTTCCAATAATAACCCATATCATTGTCCACTTTCTTTTAACAAGTACATCAGGCTTACGGTGTCTATAAGAACCAACACTTCTACAAGTTGACTGTATGATGCAGTCCCCAGCAGAGTGACATGATCTCCTACAATGGTAACAAGTGTTTTGTGCCAAATCAACATCATCCTACTCTATTCATATTACATTTTGGGCAAGTAAGGTAAGAAGTTATATTCTCCTTCCTATCTAACGTGGAACCGATATTTGGACTCTTGGATCCGCTACTCACACCTTTCAATTATTGTATTCATCTAGTCTAATTTCAAGCGACTTGTCTTCATTGTTACCAACAACATTAGCTATCTCTACTACTTGTACGAAACTTCTTGGTGCTGCAATTCTCAAAAACTATTTTGGATTTTGATGAAGATCGGATAGAGAACGATTGATCCTTCTTTCCTCGGTAGATACTAGATGTTCTGCAAAACGTTATAGCTTGGTGAATTTACTTACATACTCCTAAACTAAATTAGTTCAGTTGCTTCAAGTTTAGAAAATTTTCTTCAAAGCTTATCTATGTAACTTCGTGGAAAAAACTTCTCTCCCTATCGCCTTTACCAATTTTTCTCAAGATGCCTCATTTACTTTAATAGTATCCCTGAACTTTTTCGCTAATCTCACCAATCTAAGTTGCAGATACATATTTGTTTGTTTTTTAGCAACCTCAAAATTGAGCCAATTTTTCAAAAACGTTGAGCTTTTTAATAACTTTTAACTTAATTTCATATTAGTTCAAGAGATTCAAGTAAAAAATTTTAAAAGGGATCTATAGAAGATTAAAAAAAAAAGACGAGTTTCCTTGCCATCAGTGGTTACATAGTCCAAACATGTATAAGCTTACAGTATGTCCTAGTACGGGTATTAATTCAGTGGTTTGATTGCTATGACATTGCACCAATTTGTGGTAATATACACCCTTTGATATATATGTGTTTTAGATAGTCTGGTAGTTGCTATAATGATTAATGTTTTGATGGTGTGGTTTAGAAGTAAGGAGCCATGCCTAAATAATTGACAGTGGTTGGTATTTTGTGAGATGGGGTCATCAAGTACTACCATACACCAATCCTCGTGTTGTTTAACATAGTTATGGTGATCTCATGTTTAAGTTTTTATTTAATTTAATTCGTTGAGGTTGTAGCTTGTGAGGTTGTTGTCGTATATATATGTATACATCATAGGCCTTGTAAAAGTCTGTATCGTGAATAAAATGATGTTGTTAAAAACAAGGATAATGTATAGAGGTCACTTAAGTTTTCAACCTTTAACATAAAGGCTACCCATTTATGAAAATATACTTATAGGCCACCCAACTATACGTTTATTTTTGTTTACACCAATTCTGGCCAAATTTATGCCCGAAAACTATAAAATTTAAATAAGGAACCAACCTCTAACTTATCCAAGCAATTCGAATGAAACGTTTGATGTGAAAATACCGGTTATACCATTAATTTAAGTGTGAACTTATATTATGAATAATACTTTAGAAGGATAAAACTGAAATTTTGCGACTGATTTTTTATTAATATTATTTTAATATTTTAGTATTAGGTTCATTCTTGCTATTTGATAACTATCTAAATAAAATTTAATTGTAATTTGTGTAAACAAATATCTTTACTACCTATAAAGGAAAAAGGGTCAAAGGTGAAAGTGAAAAGTCAATAAAAGTGAAAAGTTGAAATGTTGAAAATGTAATTTTGGTAATGTTGAAATGGTGTAAAAATTCTTAGACGATGGGCTTTTGATGTTGAATTGGTAATGTTGGGCTGTCAACTTAAACAAGGCAACTATTTAATGTTGAAACCTCTATTCATGTTAAACAAGGCAACTATGTTATTCAATGTTTTTCAATGTTGTACACCACGATACAACTAAATATTTTTCAATGTTGAAACCTCTATACATGTTCATTATATTGGCGGGAAAATTCAAACTCTAAACCCTAAATATTAACATTGCTATTGCCTATATAAACCACCACCAACATAATGAACATGTATAGAGGTTTCAACCGTATTTCACTACAAGAAAATGGCTATAATAATGTTATCGTATTTCATTAGTGTTGTTTTCATGTTCATTAGCGTATTCAAAGGAACGTAGATGATGATCTTGAGGTTAGAAATTGAATTCTTTTTATTTAGAAATGCACACTTATTTGCTATTTGTAATCTGAATTGACAAAACTTGTTTGGTTATTTTTATACCAGCTTCATCCTCCTCCTCCTCCTCCTCCTACCCTTGCTCCACACCCAAATCCCTTTTTCAATCCAAATTTAATAAATTGGAATTGGGATGACGTCATCGTCATATCGAGTGATGACGAAGATGACGAAGATGATGAACAAGTAGAAACAAGTCGACCCATCAATCTTGGTCAGAAACGAGTTTATTGTTTGGTTGATGAAAGCGATAGTGATGAGGAATAAAATTTATGTTATGCCTTTTTGGTAACACATCTTGTTTAACAATAAAAATGATATAGTTAGGGTGGTGGAGTTTCTTTTCCTATCAATTGTTACAGATTATTTATGTTACATAATATCATATTTCTTTCACTTTGACGTATCAAAGATCTATTTGTGTTACAGANATATTAGCACTACAAATCAGGCTAATTGTCTGTTAACATATCATCAGTATATACTGACCACTCAGCTTATATTACCTTAATGCGTTTTAGTAATGTGATACCGAAACTTCTAATTAAGGCTATGAACAAAGTGATGCTTTCGGTGCTAATGATGTTTGACCCAACCTCAGCAACAGTAACTTTCTCAAATCTTAAGCCTGCAGTAATAAAGGTGCTACTTCACACCGCCACCCATGATATAAAAGACTTAATTTGTATCATATTTGTGCAGGGATATTACCACGTCAGACACTAAATTAGCATGTAACTATAAAATAAACTATATGAGAAGGATTATGATCCCTACAACAACGAGCCATTGATGAGATTAGAAAGTGGAATCATAGTTAAGGTCGATCTTTGTTTGGAATAACTTAACTATGTGACAGGCATTCATTTTGACAGAATAAATCTACATGTAGTTTGATCACCCTTAAAGCTTATATGGACCTTTTTGTACCATATAGTGTTAGGGTGTTCGTATTATGTTTAAAATTAGCAAATTTTATTCATCTGTGTTTGAATATTGATACAACAATTTGATATAGTCCGATGGAATCGCTGTCTTCCTATAACGGTTAACATAAACATTTGGAGACTCTCATTGGATCGTTCACCTATAGGTTTAACCTAGATGCCCGTGGGATTGATGTCCATTCAATTCGTTGCCTGGTTTGTGACTAGGGCATTGAAACTGGCCAACACTAATTATTCATTGATCGTCCGTTGGCTTACAATATATGTGGTTTGCTTGAAAGCTACCGTAAGTTTGTTGAGTTTGTTGAGGTTAAAACGTGTATGTGCTTATAAAAAAAAAGCTACTGTAAGTTTGCTGAACAACAAAATGGAAGATTAAGTTATGAGTTATCATATGTTTGACTTTATTTTCCTATACTAATCCATGATATGTACACAATTTAAAATTATGGCAACATGATAACGTCTTTAACACCTTTATTTAAGGTGCAAATCATTTATTTTCATACAAGATATACATAACACGAAAATATATCTATAAATACCCTATACAATGTTACAATCTACTTCAAAATACAGGAAAAATTCTTACGGATTCCATTATGAATTCGCATGAAGAAAATGTTCCACATAATCAAGATGTCAACATGCTTTCTTATGAATTTGCTACAAATCTCATGGTATATTAACTTTGTTATTACGTCTTTAGTTTAAGGTTATTACGTGTTTCATGAATTTCATACGTGTTGTTTAATCCTGGTATCGTTTTATAGATAAATTCAGAAACAATAAAAAACTCTCCGATTGATGTTCATGTTGATGTCGAACAATGTCTCCGAGCTACAACGGCTCAAATGGATCGAATATGGGTGGACTTGGTTCGTAAAGAGATCAAGTCAATGTTGGACATAATAGATGCCGCGGAATATAGAATTGAGCATTATGTGTTTACGTTATAAATAAAGTTATGTTATTTTGAAGTCAATTTTATTTGTCGTTTTTCGACCATTGTTGAACTTTCATGCAAGTTTGGGAAAGGCTATGTTTACGTTATCAGTAAAACTATGTTATTCTTAAGTCAATTTTAGTTGTTTTCTTTTCAACATGTTTTACTTTCATGTTTGCTTTTTGTAATGACAATGAAATCCTATAGTTTCTCTACACTCTTTTTCACCATTAGGACGCCAAGTTGCATTTTAACTAATTCACAAGTTCCATTGGCTTATGTTAATAATTAGGACGCCAACAACTTTTGAACTAATTCACATGTTCCATTGGCTTAATGATTCCTAACTGATTTTCAATGTTCTTTATTGAGAATATTGTTGAAATGAGTTAAGATATACCTTCCTATTTCACGATAGTATTTCACAATAGACATAGTTTGGCAACTATTACCGGAAACTATTCACCATAACTAAAATATATTTCACAAAAGAATAACTTCCCTATTACTAAAGGAAACTATATTTTGCAATGAATGTGTATAACTTGCCCAAAATAAAAGTTGCAAATCGTGGTGTCCTGTTAAAAAACGATCACAATACTTTCCTAAATGATTTTCAAATTTAAACACACTTGTCAAACTTTACAAATTTTGAAGGTTAAATATGTTCGCCTATATATATTGAACCCAACATCATTTAAGCTAATCACTTTTTTAAGCTAATCACTTTTTTATTATCATCAAATTCAGAATTTTCGACCTTTACCATATGGTGGACATCAAATCACCCAATTCTAAGGATATACCTGCTACTGACATAGCAAAAAATGAAGTGGTGAGAATTATAAAATATATCTTATATATAATATAACATGCATAAATTATCTGATGTATGTTTTAACTATACCGTGGGAAAAATTATTGTCAATTTAACTTATTGTTACATTGTGCAGCCTGTCCCCGTACCCCGAAAATGTGGAAGACTCATGAAAAATGGTGCTTTTGCAAACAACAATGTTGCAAATATTGCCTCTTCAGACGAAGAAAATGAAGAAGCCTTGCCACTAAAGCAAATGCTTGATGATGACATTTAAACAGATGATAAACTGGCATGAATTTATCAAAATATAGTTGCAATCTTTATATATACAACATCTTACTAATGTCATGTCACCATACTTTTTTACATAGGAACTTGATGATGAAGCACCCCTCTCTTTTACTCGTTCCAATAAGAAACGGAGGACTTCGTTATCCAATGATAAAACAGATGATGAAGATGCAATTGATGATGCATATGGAATTGATTTAGAAGATTCTGAAAATTGCAGTCAAGAATCTATAAAAGAGGAAGATGAGGAAGATAATTTGGACGATTTCATTGACGATGAGGATGCAACTTCTGTTGATGAAAGTGAGACTGATGAAAGTGATGACGAAGATGAGGATGCAACTTTCGCTGATGAAAGTGAAGACGGGGATGACGAAAAATAGAATTATGTTTTATGTCATTTGTTAAAACAACTTGTTTTTTGGATGATTTTTTTAGCAAAGACTTGTTTGGCAAGGGTGTTGGAGTTAGTTTCCTTTTGTTTTTCTATTGTTAGTTGCAAAACCAGTCACACTTGTTTTTCAAGTTGAAAAACACAACCCAACTATTGAAATACAAAGAGAGCTCAATCACATTTTGTTATGTTGCATTAACGGGTCAAAATGGCTACAGTTAGCATGCCATGTTGGATTGTCTTAAACATTCTTTTGTACTCCCTCCGTCCCATATTAAGTGTCCACAATGGAATCTTGGATTGTCCCAAATTAAGTGTCCATGTGTACCTTCCAACCAATAAGATAAGAGTTTAGTGGGTAAAAATAATATTTGATTGGTGGAAAGTGTAGTTAGTGGAATCTCCTAAAACTTTGTGCATTGGCAAAGTGGACACTTAATATGGGACGGAGGGAGTACATTTTAAAGAAGTGCTTACAGAATTTTAAATTTGTTACATATGATTAGCCAAAGCAATCTATTACAAGTAACTTTTATGCAGTAAAATATACCTTAGGCAACTTTTAGCTCATATGACCTTTAGACCCGTTTGACCTATCTTTTTTTTAACTTTTATCTTTCGATTTTACCCATTTGACATTCTAACGACAATACATAACGTATAATAGTCCATTGATAAGTAAGTAAACTGAAATAATCAACTCTAATGTTGGGCTTCTTGGTCGGTTTGGGGGTTACGGTTGCCATTATCATCAGTAATGACTTATATATGATGCAGCAAGTTTAGGCTTAGTTTATTATTACTAAGAACTGTCATGGCACCAGTTTGCTCATTAGGACTACTCTTTACTATCGTTGTATTGAAGATAACAAATAGCTATGTTTAATGTTATACCATCACGTAACAAACCTATTAACCAATTTTGTCTGTGTAAATATAAAGTCTACCGAGCTGCTTTAAAGGAGGAATTTGTAATGGTTAAAAAAGTTTTTGATTGAGGACTTATTGTGTCAAACTTATTCACCGGGTCTATGAACTTTTTTTAAAAGGGCTAAGCTCAAAAGGCCACTCTTTTGGCGTATGAGCTTATCAAATTTAACTAATAAACTTATTAGTCGGTCTATGAGCTTTGCCTTATGGTGAAAATTGAGTTTGCTTGCCAACAGTTTTTGGTGTGAATTTTCAAATTTCATAAATAGTTCAAGAAATCAAATTATGATAACAGAAACGTTTTATGAAGCTATGATGCAATATTGTAGGTTGTGAACACTGTTCTGCACATTGGACGTATTTGAAAATTAATTGACCATCTTGGTTAGTGATTTGATCTAGAGTTCTATAGCTAAGCTGTCCTTTTTATGATAATGTCTTAAATTGTCACTCTATTGATCAAAAGATTTAAGATATGATGGAATTTTTAAAGAAGTATGCATTTGTGATACCGTGTTTTGGAAAGCATGTAATGTTGAAGATGTTTTTTTGAACGGATTTAAAGGTGAAGATAAACAAATGTAAGTGTTTAACTTTTTCTACAGGCTGAATTGAAGGAGAAGCTGCAAGTGATATACAATGTTAAGGATTCAAGTACTATCTTTGTCTTCAAGTTCAGAACGCACTTTGGTGGTGGTAAATCTACGGGCTTTGGATTGATCTATGATTCTGTTGAAAATGCAAAGAAGTATGAGCCAAAATACAGGCTTATTAGGGTAACACTCTTACTCATTCTTGTTTATTGATAGATTGTTTATGATGTACTTATTGAAAGTGTTGTTGTTTTAGTGATAAAATCTGTTTGTTATTGTCAATTCTTTGTTGTGGTTTGGATTAGTATTGTTTGACTTAGATTTTTAGTACTCTTTCTGCTTTCATAAGATTATTCATGAGGATATAAGTCCTTGGTTTTTAGTAGAAGACTTTAGATTCAAAAAGTGATGTTTTTGTCGTGATATGCTCATAATGCATGTATTTTAGAACTTAAACTTTTAACCATTTATTAAATTTTATAAAGATGATTTAAAGGAGGAATTTTTAATGGTTAAAAAAGTTTTTGATTTAGGACTTATTGTGTCAAACTTATTCACCGGGTCTATGAACTTTTTTTTAAAAGGGCTAAGCTCAAAAGGCCACTCTTTTGGCGTACATATGTGAAATTGAATGAAAAAAAAGGCAAATTTTATGATATTCTTAAACCTCCACGTGCGTCTTTTTTTTGCACATTTAATTGGTCTCATATTTTTTTGTTATTTAATATCCGGTTGTTAATTGGTTGTTAACTTAAAACTCATATCAAAAGGTTATTTAGTTTCTTATAATACCTCATAATTCAAATGTTGGTTGACTATCGGGATTGTTACACATGCCTTTTTAAAGTCACAGAATTTTCTCACATTTATAAAACTTGTACCACAATATAATGATGATGACTATTAGTTTAGGAAAAGATATAAAAATACTTTATGAATGGAAATTGGAATTGGAATGCATAGCTGTACAAATAAGATGAAAACACTTTCCAAACTAATTTTGAAAGATCAAATATATATAACGCAACACCTAACATCACAGGTCACGATTCTAAAACATTCTCACATATAACATCTCTTCGATCTTCGATATAACAACATATAACATGTCACGATTGGAACATGGAACACATTGAACCTGTTATTGAGCCGGTTATTCAGCACGATGCCTCTGAGGTTTATAATTCGTCGTTATGTTAATTTTTTTACGTATATGTTTGCTACATTAATCTAATATGGTTTGTATTACTTGTTAGATTGAATCTCAAATACTAGCCGCTTTCAGTCCTATGGATGTTGATCCAGTTTTCAACCCTACTGTGCCCGATAGAACCTGAGCTAAACACAATATACAATTGACTTACATCAGATACTTGCAAATACCATGTAGTGTCTCATTTGCTGAATACTCAGTGTACTATGTAATATTTATGGCTAATAAGTTTCAACTCAGTATTAAATGATATCCAAATATATTACAAGTTGTTCGAGTTATAGTTTTATAGGCGCATAAGTGTATAATATTATGTAGCTTTATTAACTAGACAACAACATAAGTATAAACAGGCTTCATTTTGGTGTCTTACCATGATTATCAAGTTGATTTAGAGGTTTGTTAAGTGTGGACAAATGGCTGGAGGAACGACACAAAAAAATTAACATAACACAACACAAAACAGTCCACATATACCAGTTTCTTTGAGTAAAAAACATGACAAAGACCTTCACAAAAAATCATATAATTCGCATGAATCCAGATTTTCGAGAGATTTTTGCCCTGTACAAGCTTCTTAACATAACGCAACACATGTAACGGTATATCAAGTTTCTCAATATGTTAAGTTTCATGTTTATTTTTATAATTTTGTAGAATTCTAAATGGAAAAGACTGTTCATTGCATTGAAATTTACCAACAATTGCAAATTAATATGTGTGTGTGCGTTTGATATATAAAGAGGCAAAACAATAATATTCTGCGTTTGATATATACAGTTATTTGTTTTATGGGGCTATTTGGATGTGTGTTGATTGTAAGTCATTACAGTTACTTGAGTGTTTGGCAACAACTGATTATACATTTGGATGTGTGTTGACTGTATTACAAAAGAATTATACTTTGGTATATGTTTTGGACTATTTAGTTTATGCTTTTACAAATTTCCATATGTAGCATGACTTTGATAAGTAGAATCGTTAATTGCATTGATACAAAATTTTGCTTTTCATGTTTGCTTTTCTAATTTTTTCCAATTCGACATGGAAAAGAATGTTCATTGCATTGATACAAATTTTTTCTTTTCATGTTTATTTTATAGACAAATTCGGAAACAAACTTAGATTTTTGGCATGTACAAGCTTTTCGAGTTATAGTTGTTATGCTTTACTTTGATGACTTTAATCTTATTATGGGTTTAAACCTTTAGTCATAGCTATAATTTATTTTTTTTGTAGCAATGGGATCCTTACTTTACCGTTGACTCTTTCAAATCACTTACAAGCCCACACGCGTGGTACATAATGCCCCAAGTGCACGTCTACTACGTTTGGACGGACAATACATCCAACAAACTCTATTTGTTCGTGCACGACAAGCATGTAAGGGTTGTAAAATATGTCACACATCACTTAATTAAAACAATTATATATACTAACCACAATATCACATACGTCTAATACCAGGGAGAAAGGATGGCAGCCGTAGTGCTGCAGTGGAAGAGTATAAAAACAAGAACTTGGATAACACTTTTGTTTCTATCCACCATTTTCAAATTGAATATATTGACCCAACAGAATATCCAAGGCACAACAACTATAGCTTCGTGCGAAATGATGTCTTAATTGTGGTGAATAGTAGGACGGTCGTCTCAAATTTTGTTTCCTGACATGACCGGGTTTGTGAACCACTCGTGGCTACCTTCAATACGGGGTCTTCTAGAAGACAAATCAACAAAGAAAATGCTGATCGGTACACATAATTACATGATGTTCTATTCATCGAATTAGATTACTATTACGTATTCCTAATCATATTTTTTTATTCATTTATAGATACTGTTGGAAGAGTGATTAGGGGAGACCTTAAAAAACACGCAGGTTATAACACTTTCGAGTTGTTTCTAAGAGATTTGACTTAAGTGTGCCTAAACAAATGTTTTACAACTACTATTTTTTGTTTACGAGCTGACGTTTATTAAATTCTGAAGAGGGGCGGAGATTAAGTTTATAGCGTTTTATAAGCTACGAAAAAGAATATGCAATGCTCGCACGGGTCATCAAAGACAAAGGAGTCATATACATAACTCGTGTTAAGCTCCTCCATGCTGAACCAAGTACAAGCGCGACTCAAATTTATATATACTTACCTTTACAAACGCGGCCACGTTTGTTTATTTTTATCTAATAATGCGTCGTTTCCCTCTATTTACAGTTAACTTGTTGATGGACACGGAGTTATCAGGTGTCAACTTTGACCCGGATATGCGGGAAGCACAAGCCCTGAAGAAAATGAGGATATAACGCATCGGGCCTCATTTCAATTTCTTGTCTTTTACGTCATCTGAAGATTGAACATTTGTTCTTTTTATTGTTTTCATTACTTTGGCGATCTCCTTTTGTAATTGCAAACATTTAGATTTTTTTGAATACTTTCAGACATGCGATTTGTTTTGGCGATCCACATTTTATATGAATATAATATTGGCGCTCTACTATTCTATATATCTCTTTGTTGTAATTTCGATCTTTATATAATTGAAACCATCAATATGGCTTATGTCGACCTTTACTTATGTGTTTCTAACTGATAATTAAACAAAATCTTTTATACAACTGAAGTGTTTTTTTTTTCACGGATATCACTTCACCAAACACCTAACAAATCCAACATCTCAACTTCTACATACCATACATAATAAAAAGCTTAAAATATGTTCAATAAGTAAAAACTAATAACATCCTTAAAAGCAAAACACAACTAACAAAGGATCCTGCTACCAAAAATGATCGAAGCATCACTTCTCTGATCCTTGTCGTTAGAAAGCATTTAATAAGAAAGGCAAAACTTGAAGCTTGTTTCTATAATTTGTGGTTTTCTTTGGTTCTGAACTTGCTTTGTGGTTTTCTTAAGTTAGTGGCAAAACTTGAAGCTTGTTTCTATAACTTGTGTAACCTATCTGGAAAATTAAGGATACGAAATTGAGTATAGGTGGATTAGTTATTTGAGTGTTATTGTTCGAAATTCGAATGAAAAAAAATGCTCGCTTACTAATTATATGTATGTTTCTTATTTAGAACACTTCATGAACACAAATTGACCAGATTATATAGTGTGTTTGAGCCCGTTTGACCCCTTTTTTATGTGTAGTTTAACGACACAATGATTGGACTTAAACAATCTAGCACCAGTATTTCGAACCCCATTCATGTTGATTTAAACAAAGGTATTGTCTTTTTCTGATTTTAACCTTGATATATTATTTTTAACAACTTAAATTTTAATCCAAATTTCATTTATATTCATATAAAATGCAAAGCAAAGCATTGTCTAATAAAGATGTTCGCACAAGGCAGACGGGGAAAAAAGGAAAAAACAACTCTGCCAACTTTAAAGAAAGTTCAGCTCACGTAACTATCGCTCCTAATAGGGTACCGTTCGGAACATTGCACAATATACTAAATACTAACGGTGCTCCAAATAGCCTTCCATTACAAACAACATCGCCTCAAAACTTGTCTACAAAGAGAATATAACACCATTACAAACACCACGTTCCTATGGTTCAACCTCTCTAGGCACCAATGTAAGTGTTGATGAAGCTACTCAAAAAAGAAAGGAATACCAAAGGCTTTATTACCTACAACGAAAACAAAAGAAAGTAGCAGAAGCAAATGCCAACATGGAACCACAGACACCGGTAGGAGCTACACAATATCTTTCGGGCTTGACACGTGATACCAACATAGGTAAAAAAGTGTACATACTAGGTTAGTAGGAATTGTATGTCATATTACTAATACATGTTTTAAATTGCAAACCAGATGATCGACAAGGTAGTAGCATATTGTTGCCCCTATTTGATCAAGAGTACACTCAAACTATGGATGGTAAGCTTCATTAAAAAAATTGGTTTTGCCCTTTACTGCATTTACTTACATTATACCTATATGAGAACAAATTTTGTTGTAGACCCAACCATTTAAAAAAGGAAACAATACGACAAAGCCCGTTACCAACGACTTAAAGAAAAGAAAATAGTTGACGCAGATGCTAACATGGAAGCAGACATAATGGAAGGAATGGAACAAAATCTTTCAAACTTTACACGTGGAACCAACATAGGTAAAATTATTTTCCATGATATGCTCTTTATTGATCAAGACTACAGTCAAACTATGGATGGTAAGCTTCATTAAAGAGATTGCTTTTGCTCTTTACTACATGTATTTACATCATACCTATGTAGGAACCACTGTTGGTGTAGATACAACCATTCAAAAAAAGAAACAATACGACAAATCCCGTTACCAACGACTTAAAGAAAAGAAAATGGCGGACGCAAATGCTAACATGGAACCACACACAATGGAAGGAATGACACAAAATCATTCGGACTTTACACGTGAAACCAACATGGGTAAAATAGTTTTCCATATTATTTTCTTATTTACGGAAAATTATCTCATCTTATTAATACATTTTTAAATTGCAAACAGATGATCGACCTGGTAGTAGCGTATTGTTGCCCCTTATTTATCAAGACTATAGTCAAACTATGGATGGTAAGCTTCATTAAAGTAATTGCTTTTTGCTCTTTATGAAGTAGTTTGTTATGTATTCAAACAAGTGGAAACTTTATTGTGAAAATATGTTTTTTCACAAATCTTTACTGGTCGTTTTTGTTAGAAAAAATTTATTGTCAACATATGTTTTTTATTTACTTGTATCTTTAGAGTTTAGATGGTAGTGTGGTAAAATATACGAATGACAAACTCTTAGGTTCTTTTGAAAAACGAATATCTTTTATTCCGAGTTAAAGTGATATCAGATAGTATAAATATATTAGCCTAAGTGATAAAGAGGAATACTTTGCATTGCAAATAAAAAAAAGTAGTGACCATCTATGCTTTCATTATGTCATACGGCATGTAAAAGAAGTAGTAAAAGTAGGAAAACTTCGCATTGCAAATTGAAATATCATGAGACTAGGAAAAAAATAGCTCTTGGTTTTGTTATAAATTTTTTTGCTCTTTACTACATGTATTTACATCATACTTATGTAGGAACCACTGTTGGTGTAGACACAACCATTCAAAAAAGGAAACAACATGAAAAATCCCGTTACCAACGACTTAAAGAAAAGAAAATGGTGGACGCTAATGCTAACATGGAACCACACACAATGGAAGGAATGACACAAAATCTTTCGGACTTTACACGTGAAACCAACATAGGTAAAATTGTTTTCCATGTTATGTTCTTATTTACGGAAAATTGTCTCATCTTATTAAAAAAATTTTAAATTGCAACCAGATGATCGACAGCGTACTGTTGCCCCTGTTTGATCAAGAGTACATTCAAACTACGGATGGTAAGCTTCTTTAAAGAATTGCTTTTGCTCTTTACCACATGTATTTACATTATGCCTATGTAGGAAACGATGTTGGTGTAGACCCAACCATTCAAAAAAGGAAACAATACGAGAAAGCCCGTTACCAACGACGTAAGGAAAAGCAAAGAGCGGACGCAAATGCTAACATGGAAGCATACACAACGAAAGGAATGACACAAAATCTTTCAGAGTTGACACGTGAAACCAACATAGGTAAAATAAGTTTCCACATTATGTTCTTCTATATGAAATTGCGTATCCTCATATTAATATATGTTTTAAATTGCAAAACCAGATGATCCATATGATTTCGTGTACGGTGGCCTTCCTAAAGAGCATCTGCATTGAAGGGGAAACCACCATGTGTCAAGTGTGGAGCAAAGAAAATACAATACGAGCTTCCTACTTTTTGTTGCATGAACGGGAAAACGACTATGAAGGCCTTAGAAATTCCTCCAGCACTATACAACCTATTCACGTGGCAATGTGAGTTAGGAAAAATGTTTAGGAAAAACATACGTGCGTACAACACAAACTTTGCCTTCGCATCGATGGGTGTAAATTTGGATAAAACATACAATGTTAGGAGCTCTAGAGTATATACTTTTCATGTGAGTGGAGGGATATATCATAGAATGGATCAGTTGGTTCCTAGAGACGGCCAACCAAGGTACTTGCAGTTGTACTTTTATGACGCAGAATCGGAACTTGAGAACAGGTTACAATGGCCTAATCTTGATAAAGAGATTGTTAAGATATTATCACGTGTTCTTGCACAAAACCCATATGTTCAGACATATCGAACACTTGGTAACCTTGGTCCGCTTGACAAGTATAGGATCGAATTAAATGCATCTGTTAATGTCGATCAAAGACTTTACAATCGTCCTACCACATCCGAGGTATAAATACGATTTCTCACCATCCTACGTCTTATATAAATTGACCGTTGTATATATAATCTTATACTCTCAACTTAATATATCATATCACGTAGGTCGCTGGTATTTGGGTAGAAGGTAATAACAACATCACTGCATACAAGAGAAGCATCGTTGTGTATGGAAAGTCTCAACACCCTACGCAAATACAGCTTTATTTCGCTTCCTATGATCCTTTGTCTTATCCAATGTTCTTTCCAAACGGTGAGGCTGGATGGCATTCTCGAATACCAATAGAAGGGGTAGACATCAATGAACTTGTCGATGATGACGATGATGTCGATGAAGATGAAGAAGGTACTAAACCAATCATTATACTCACATTACTTTATCTTGTGTAATACCAGGTTAAAATAGTAACATATAGTATATGCTTTCCTTACACAACCTTTTTAACATCACCGCACAGGGATTAACACAAGAACTGGTAGAAAAACAGTTACTATGCGAGAATATTATTGTTTCAAATTCCAGATGTGTCACACCCCCAGAAATGGGTCGCAGCGGAAGATGATGTCGCTGGGGTGCAACTCAATTGGTATCACCACATAATGTACAAAGAATGGTTTTATTTTATTTATTTAGAATGAAAGTTGTTATCAAAAGCTTTTAGTTTACATGTTATAAAAGAAGTGCGGAAATAGGCCCTTGAAATAATTAAAGTGGTCCCAATTATAGTTATCAGAGTCTTCTATGACCATGCCATGCCTTGCCAAAAGCCTCCAAAAGTAAGCTAACGCCTTAAGA
>LBNU01009960.1:0-43748 GCA_014162995.1 Artemisia annua | reverse complement strand
CACACTTTTGATGATTCGGACAAGAAAATGGTCAAAATCGTGATTTTAAAAAAAGTTTCTGTATCGATTTAAAATCACGATTTTGACCATCGATTAAAAAATGTTTATGTATCAATTTTAAAAAATGTTTATGTATCGATTTGACCATCGTTTTAAGAAACAACTATATCGATTTAAAAAAAAAAGGTTTTTGTATTGATTAAAAATCACGATTTTGATCATTTTCTGGTCCGAATCATCAAAATTGAAAAACATGAAAGTTGTCTGGAATGATGTTTTACATCAAGACTCGCGAGATTTTAACCTGAAAATGCAATACGTGAGAAAAACAGATGAAAACGTTTAAAAACGGATGAAAACGTACAAAAACGGACGAAAAAGGACTAACGATGCAAATTTTAAGTTATTTACTAATGACCGTTAGTAAAAAGGACTAACGATGCAAATTTTAAGTTATTTCCTAACGACCGTTAATAAAAAGGACTAACGATGCAAATTTATGTGACGATATAGTCATTGACTTGCTGTTTACTAAAATACCTTTGTGTAATGACTATATTGTCGAAAATTAGCAAGTTTCACATACTAAATTGGTAAAAAAAAAAGTTCGTTATCTAACTGTGTAAAGTTGAGAAAGTACGTTGCTAATTTATGGACTTTACCCAAAATTAAATACAAGAAAGAAGAGGTTTAATTGTTTAAGTGGTAAAACAAGGTTTTTTTTTTTTTTTTTTTTTTTTAATTATTTATTATTATTTTTAGATAATTCAAAACTACAAACACTTAGGCAAGGGCCTCTACCCCATCTTCTCTATACATACATCCGCCCGTGGTTGTATCTGAAGTTGTAAATGGTATCCCACACAAAGAGTGTCAATGCATTCACAACATGCAACATTAGTCAAACTTGTAATTAATCATGAGTCATGACAAACTATGTAGTTGATCTATCTGAACATATGTATCATTTATCAATGCATCTGTTTTAGACTACTTTTAGTCATGCTCATGCGAGGCTTCTTTTGATACAAGTTTATAATATGGCCGCAGGATAAGTATCGTTCAATTTCAATTACCATTAGGATCTGACAAGTTATATCCGTAATACGTTGATGTATTTTAATCATGATTAGGCTTTCTTTTCCCAGCCAATGTAAACATATGTATCAGAATTAAGGTTCTTAGTTTTTTAAGCTTTAAGTTATTATGAAGAATTTATAGTATGGGTAAACATTTGATTCAAAATTAAGGTCTTTATTGAATATGAAAATTTCAATTGTGAGACAACATATATAGAAACATATACATGGCAACACAATCTCATTGGATAGAAGAACAACTGGTAAATGTAGTTGTTACTTTTGGTTATTGTCATAGAAATTTTATAATGTCTTTAGTTGTGAGAAAACAAAAGGTTTTCTAGAAATCTTATTCCAAAATAGCAGAAAGTAGAAACCTGTTCAATATATATTTTTTTGAAAGCTCGTTTTCAACAAGTTTTAAAGAATTTGTAGTTTAATTTTTTCTCAGTTTTCATGGAGTTACCTACAAGAAAACCCTAACCAATCTTAAAAGAAAAAGTATAGACAAAAGCCAACTATTTTTACAACTAAACACCCTCTTAGATTTGTTCTCGAAAGGCCTAGCTAGCTTTTAGCCTTTTACGATTACTTAGGATTAAATGAGAAAAATCTTAAAATGAGAAAAATGAGAAATAATTATAACCACAAAAGATGTATCCAATTTTTATATGTACAATAATATATTTTCTAACTAAAAATTAGATGCATATACATATATATATTTGATGCATTTCATTAAGTTGGTCGAATCTTATGTATTTTTCGCCCTATGTGGGTCAAATTTAATTTGTTGCTATTTTATTTTGTATTGTTTTACTTCAAAATCACTTTTGAAACTAATTGTAATGCATCTAAATGTATAAAAATGCACCTAATTTAAGTCGATGCATCTCAACTAAGCGTTTATAATTATTTCTCATACTTTTCATTTTAAGTTTTCTTATCAGTAGCTAAAGTCCTGCCCATTTTATGATTAACAAAATGGTATCTAGTGCATTGAATGTATACATATGATTGAACAATAGTTATGAACGTGAGGAGACAACAGGAAGGAAGAGATGTTCCGGTGATTATTATTCTATCCAACAACTTGTATGAAATACGATCACATACCCACGCCTGTAGGTATACAACGCTTCTTTGACATACTTTTTTATTGAATTTAACATACTTATACTCGAATCTTTTAGTTCATAGTCATATTGTTATTTTATACATGACTGTTTAGATATCTTCTATTCCATAACTACTTTATATAGTAACATTATTTTTAAACCATGACAAACCATATTAGTTATGGACATATGAGTAAGGATCAAATGAGAAATAAAACTAAAATGAGAAGGATGAGAAGAAACCACAACCGCACATTTTAGATGCACCTACAAAAGTAGATGCATCTCCACTTAATTCATTTTTCCTTATTCGAAATGTGTGGCCAGGAATATTTCTCACTCTTCTCATTTGATTTTCTCTTCTCACTAGATCTCTTCCCATGGACATATAACGTTATAAAAGAGCTAGCATTAACACCGTTTGGCTAATTCAACCATAACTTGAGCATGATAGTTGGCTAATTTCAAGCGAAGGAGAATTATGTATAAAGTTTAATATATAAGTAATTGAGACTAAATAGTGTTTCAAAAATCTATTTGTATCGTAATTTAGCATTAATATTTTCTATTCATACATGTAACATGTAATATTTTTTTTACATAATATCATAAATCGATCTTTTATACAATGTTGCAAAAATCGTGAATCGGTAGTCGGGCGGTCGACCACCCTGCAGCGATTAATCGGCCAAGGCGGGATTAATCGGTGATTAATCGGATTGGCATTTCCTGCATGTTTTGGGTATTTCTAGAGAGCAAACTAAAGATCTTAATTGATTCCAAGCCTACTATGTTCCAAACCTCAATAAAAGGCTCTAATTCTGATTATGAGGCTCATTGTGCGTTATAAATGAAATAAACGATCACAAAATTAAGTAGAATGCCTAAATTTTTATTTTTTAAAATTTGACCGATTCGGCCGACTCGGCCGATTTTTGGCCGATTCAGCCGAATTTTGGCCGATTCGGCCGATTTTTGACCGATTCAGCCGATTTTTGACCGATTTTTTCTGATTTTTTTGCCTAGGCCGATTTTTTCACCGATTTTCAAAAATCAACAAGGTGCATGACCGATTAACGATTAATCGGCGATTAATCGGCCGATTCGGCCGATTTTTGCAACATTGCTTTTATATAAGCACTGTCAACGGTTTCTTAAAGCCCCGTGAATTTCACGGGTCAATAAACTAGTTTACAATGACTATTACAAAAAAAACTTGATTTTCCTATAGACTAGTTTGGGAAAATAGGAAGTTTTTAGGGCATGTCTTTTCTAGGTGTTCATAATTTACTTAATTTCATATAGAAGCATATATACATATATGATTAGCATCTCTACGGAATGCCTGGTTATTTTTTATTAGTGTGCCCAATTAACATAATTTTAATAAATAGAACAATTAGATTATAGACCCATATGGTGAGCTTATATAATTTGATAACCTCTCGTTGATTTTGTTATACAAAATCTTTTTCCTAATAAAACAAAACCCATAGTGGGGACTTTTTAAATCAAATCATACCTTATTAAGTAAAATTTAATTATTAAGTAAAATTTAATTATTAATGTTGAATTATTATTATATCTTTATTTTAGAGATATTAAATAAAAAAAACTAAATATTACTTGATTTAGCAAAAAAAATAATCATAATTCGTTTCTTAATAATCAGAATTCTTTTGTTTAGTAAATTATGTAAAAAAATATATGTGTTAAAAGTATAAAAGATTAAAACTTAAAACAGGCGGAGTAATTTACAAAACATTGAGGGGTTAAAATTAAATTTTATGTATAAATTTTGTACTTGTGTTTTGGTTTATGTGTTCAGTTTTTTTTGTTTAAGCAAGCCCTAATTCTCTGTTTATTCATTTAATTTTGTGTTTAAGCCTTAAGTTTGATTCTATAAGTGATCCATGTGCATGCGATTCTGAATTAGTCTCTCCAACCCTCCATCTGATATTGCACAAAAACCACGAGCAGTTCAATCTTTTTTAACCGTTCCTTACTTTAGCTACTTATACGGCCCATTTGACCCTTTCAGCTAATTTTTCTTTTGTTTGACTCATGTGAGATAAGCGCACTAAATCGACTCACTAATAGGTAAATGTGTCGAAATTCCCTACATGTATGTACCTTGATCCTCTATTAGTTAAATTGACTTTAGTACCAACCTAATATACTTTATTATATCTTGCGTTTTCAGGTTCTAAATCTTATAGTACAAGAATAATTAAAGTACTCAAAAGCATAGTCTTTATCAACAAGAAAAACTAGAGCTGAGATTTATAGAGCTCGGTATGTTATTCACGACTCTTTTTCATTTAACTTCTTAGTGTATATTTTACGTTTTTTTTTTTTTTTTTTTTTTTTTTTTTTTTTTTTTTTTTTTTTTTTTTTTTTTTTTTTTTTTTTTTTTTTTTTTTTTTTTTTTTTTTTTTTTTGCTTCAATAAATTTTCGTTCTTTCATCAAGCTTGAAGAACAAAATCAAGAATTTCCACGGCGTTTCATTTGAGGTTGATGGTCAAAGATCAAATATTGAAATTAAAAAGGTTGCTTGATAGGCGTGATGCCTTGATGCATCAGTTGTGCCCAACGAAACTCAATATGCAATCTAAGTCTAATGGATCTAATATGCCTCACCAAAGTAAGCAATTTTTTAGTGTTTGAATCTTATTTTATCATGATAAATAATGAAAGAACAGTTTGAAAAAAAGTTCTCTATTTGACTATGTGATGACCAGAATCATTTATTACTTTGATTGTCATTGTCGCTCTTTTTCAGTGCTCAAGGTACCTATCATGAAAGTATGGTGCAAAATGTTATGCCGTCACCCTGAGCCGCCGAGAGGGATCAAGATACGTGATGGGATTTATCTTCCTACTTGGTGTTGTACTGCTAATTATATAAGGTTATTGAACTCTCTTCCTACTCGGTGTTGTACTACTAAAGTCATTGGTGATCACATCATGTGGTTTGTGAGTTCAAGGTTTATCTATTGAGTTTTGGAAGTTGAAAGATAACGCTTTAAGTTGTTTTAGTTCATTCTTATTTTAGATGTAATATGTGGTGTTTTGTTATTTAATTGAAAGTATATAACATGTTGTTTACTTTATGGCCAGCTAAGATGTATATAGGTGAAATGTTAGGCCAAAAATTTTTCCAATTTCTCAAAATAAGCCAAAACGAAACTGTTTTCCCAATTTAGTCAAGTGCGATCGTGCGATCGTGCTAACTCCCTCGTTGCTTGACAAGTGTGGGGGACAAAAGTACATGCCAATCATTTGCAGGCCCACATTCGATCGTGCGATATTTGAATGTGCTAATGTGCGAAATTCTCCCCATTGCACGTGTCCAAATGTGAAGTTGGAATATTCTTTGGGGAAAATTTCGCACATTAGCACATTTAATATGCCATTGTATTACAGTGTTAAATGCAAAGACAATTTTAGAGTTAATTGCATTTTTGGTCCCTGTGGTATGGCCAAATTGCATGTTTGGTCCCTAAAACTTTAAAAGTGCAACGATAGTCCTCATTTTGAAGTTTGAGTTGCATTTTTGGTCCCTGGATAAAGTTAGATGACTAAAATACCCTTTGTCTTCTTCAGAAAAGACAAGGGTAATTTAGTCATTTCACACCGACCAAGGACCAAAAATGCAACTCAAACTTCAAAATGAGGACTATCGTTGCACTTTTAAAGTTTTGAGGACCAAACCTGCAATTTGGCCATACCACAGGGACAAAAAATGCAATTAATTCGACAATTTTAAGTTCAATATATTTTTAATGATGCATTGGTATCTATGGGGTACCAAGTTTAGGTATTTAATGAGTCACAACTAGAAGCTTTTTTTTCATGGGCACAACTTATTGAGTACTTTGGTTCAAGAAACAAGGAATGAAGCATCTTAGTTTTGTTGCAAGTATGGATATGAGATTATGAGATACAGTGACGTATGGCTACATGGTAATTTTCTAACTCTTTAACTTTAGTATTTATATTTTGAACGCACGTGGTGTGTGATTTTCATGGTTTATTATGTTTCTGTATATTTTATGATTATCTCACTATATGCGACGACAATTTGTGGTAGCTCTTTTGCCTAACAGTTACGGGAGGCAAATAAGTGGGAAGTTATATTTGAAGCCGCTATTTTTCGACAAAGGATCGTTCATGTAAATCCTGGTAATAAACTATACTATTATGTTATTTTTTTAATTAATCTTATGAGTTTACCCATTTGACCCGTTAGGCATGATTGATTCACAAAATCGACTCATTTTCTAAGTAACTGGTACTCAAAAGCAGGTTTTTTGGTTTTACTTTAATTTAGACCGTTTGACATGTTCCACATATGTCTCTCCTTCTTTGGCTCTAATAACGATATGAAACAGTATATAAACAACATCTTGGTTTCCAGAAAGGATCCAAACCTCTCCTTGCACTTGATAACGCTTTTCCAATGGATCTTCCCGATAGTTTATATGGAGAAAAATGTGCTTTTGTTCAGTTACCTTTTTCAGGTAACTTCGTTCCCAGTCTCCAAGTATTATTTTACCATATTTTTGTAAAATGCAATGGGTTTTTGCATTATGGTATTTGATTAGGTCATTATATTTTTCAGATGCTAAGAACAAGCTAGCAACACCAGAAAAATAATTTTCCGTCGGGTCAACTCTTGAGTTGGATTTACTCGGGGTTGAAACCGATGATAAGACATTGATTCCTGGTGTGTTGCATCTTCATGTGCCAGGCCATTAACACGTTCGTATATAAACTACATAGACATATGGGTGGGTCACAACAGATAGTTTTATGTGAGTCACAATGTGCCGGGTTGACCCACTAACGCCTTTACGCTTTTAAGTTTTTTATGTTAAATGTTAGTGTAACGTATTCTGAATAGCAATTAAGAGGTCAAAAGATTAGTGACGGGAAGAAACAAATATTATTGATATTAATGAATATCATTGTTTTCTTGACTTGATTTGCTAAAGGGCTTTTTTTTATCAAATAAAAATCTTTATTAACAAAAAGAATCTGCAATACGTATAAGGTTGAAAAAAATAAATTGTTATGTATGTGTTATATAGGCGGCCGGTTAAAATTTTGGTCATTTCCTTTCTTAAACGTATATTGCACAATATAATCCTAAAACACATATACAACAGATTATTTTAAAATTTGTAATATCTAAAAGAGGAATGGTATGTTCGCATAATTTTTACAAAAAAATGTCCACACAATGATGTGGCAAGATTACTTATCCAATCAAATAGATTTTTACTTATATTAAATCCCTGCGCTTACTGTACTATTAAAATCGAATACAACAGAACATTTAAAATTTGGATCATTATCGAACACAAAAATTATAAAGAAAACAAGAATCAAACATATAAATTTTAGAAACTTTAAGAAAAATACGTAATCTACTGGATTTACTGGTAGTCAAGCAAAAGATGCTGATCTAATCGGATGGGAACTTGCGTTGGTCTCCACCCCCAGTACCGATATTTCATTTTTTTAATGGGTCAACATGGCTTTGAATCAAAAGCGAAAAGGCCATGTCTATTATCAGGCAATATATAATTTATTTACATGTTACATGATGAAGGCAGAAGGTATATTTAGAATAAATAGGGAAAATGGTCAAAAGAAGATGTTAGGAAGCAGCTAAACAGAGGATTTTTCCCCCAAGGAGTTGATATCCATTGCTTGGCTGGTTTGATCAAGGTATGCTGCTCACCATTTTCTGTATGGCTTTAGCTATTCAGTATTAATGGTTAAAAACAATTGCAATGTCTTATTTGTCGGTACAACAGGCACGGTTTAGAGAACTTCCTTCAGCTGTTCTTGATTCATTGACCCCAGAACACGTCATCCATTGCAATACAGAAGATGAGTGCACTCGGCTTGCCAACTACCTCCCTCCAACAGAGGCCGCACTTCTTGACGGGGCCATAAATTTAATGGCTGATGTGGTCAAGCATGACCAACAAAATAAGATGAATGCCCGAAACATTGTCATGGTTTTTGCATCCAACATGACTCAGGTCCACTATCTTCATATACATTCCTACCTTTCACTATCTTCATATACATGGTTAAACTTACCTTATCTTTTGACCGGTTAAAAACAAAAATTTTTTTTGTGTGTCTTTCTTTTTAATTATGAATGCAGATAACCACTTGCAATGGATTCTACTGTGACAGGTTTACTCCAAATTCTAAGAACAAGCCTCCAATCAAGAATAAACGCTGATCGGGTCGTGCTGCCATTCGAAGGTCAACTGAGAGCAACTTCATATCATACTGCAACAAAGCCAGTAGCACCGTGATTAAAATTTAGAACTAAGAAAAGGAAATAGAAAGAGCCTAAGAGGTGATTAATAGGTGGATCGACATTTTAGGTAACATGTAAAAAAAATGTTTTTAGTGTTTGGATCAAAATGGGTCGATTTGGGCATTTTCCGAATTGTCTATATAGTTGGATGTATTAAATATGGTTACATAACTTATATTACTAAACTTCATACGCTTTCTTTTAAACAATTTAATGCACACCGTAAGCATTTGAATGCGCACGAGGCAACTTTGGACCAAATATACCAATCAACCATTTTGACCAGTTTATAAACATGCAAAAACAGTCTGTTACGACTATACGTGGGAAGACAAACGGCTTGGATAACAGGTCAGAGTAAATAAAACTTTCAAGTTGTCTCCAAACAAACCAGCTTTGACACATAAGAACGTCAAATAACTTGTCTGACTTAGGTCAGCTACTCATGACCAGTCTAGAATTTGAAAGCTTTTAATCTGATAAAAACACTATAATTATTGCACACGACTTCTGTATTTTATATCTTGTGGATTGAGTTGAGAGACGAATATAATACATAGTTACAGTTCTTTTAATTCTCCAATTTCAGTGGTAAGTTACAGATATCAGCGACTTCCATTGGCATGCAAAAAGTTTTATGACCACTAAGCCTATGCTTAAGAGTAATTACATTTACTGGATTTAGAAATCCTAAATGCTGTGTTCAAACATGTTTGTGATGACAGGTTTTGTTCAGGTATCAAGTGTTACATATAAGATCTTAATCTGTTTTGTTGATTGATCAAAGAATATCTCGAACGAATCTTATTTGCTTATTTGACTCGACAAAACAGCCCCCACACCAATGTTATACTGATGATGACAACAAAAAGATTATTAAAACCTTGAACTTGAAACAACTATAATCTTTCCTGTCTATCGGCTAAGATAGACATTTTTTAGTCACGTGATGGTGATGAGGACTCATACGAAGAAAAAGAAATAAAGTCACGATGAGATTAAAAACAATTCGATAGAGGTACATTCACTCATTGCATAATCAAAATCCTTTAGTTATAATGTACTACAAAATTATTTAATGTATACATTTTTTAACAGATTTTTGACGATAACCATTCCCCTTTGAGTATCTAAAGTGCCACATCAAAAAATACCAGCAAAGAAACAAGCAACGACGTATATCTTATCGAGAATGAAGATCAATACAATAAATATTACAAAAATTAGGGTAGCAAAACATTTTACAATATATATGCATTGGAAACATATTGGATTAATTTAGAACATTTTGAGACATTCAAACCGTTTGTCAAGTTAACATATTATATTATTGTTCTTTATTGTCTAATTATATAATATTATAATAGCTAAACTTACAAAGTTACATGGTAAGACGCCCATTAATATTTCAATATAATATTAAGAAATAAATTGTTTTAAATTATCGATACACAAACACAAAATGCGGTAGCTAAACTTTATACATAAAGATGACCGTGTCTATGAAAATATCATATATTAACTTTTACAACGTACATCAAACATAATTAAAAAAAAAAAAAAAAAAAAAAAAAAAAAAAAAAAAAAAAAAAAAAAAAAAAAAAAAAACTATTTGTTTTTTAGTAAATAAAAATACATTATTAAAAAATTTAGAAAAAACCCCGCGCGTGCGCGGGTATTATAACTAGTTTCAACTACAATCAATACTCTATGTGCAGCTATAAAGAAACATAAATTTACTTGATAAATGCTCTTTATTATTTACTTTACATACTCTTGTATAGGAAATAAGATTATTAGTGATATTAGCAAGCATTTCTAAAACCTCATACAATATCCTTCTACTAATCATATATAGAACCCCACGTTTCTCTCTGTGGCGATTTTTAATATCCCTAAAAACCCAAAATCATTTTTCATCTAAACCAACCAGAATTTTGTGTTTTTTGCAATGATTTGTAAGTTTAATTGATTAACATCCGTGTTATTCATTAACCTAATCATAATCGCTGCTAAAATCACATAGTTTTTTGGTTTTACTTGTAATCGTTTCTTAGGGTTTTAAAATCGTTTTTTGTTTTGAACCAACTAAGGGTTCCTTGAGCGCACCTCCATTCTGTTTGTACTAAATCGGTTTAACATCCCTTTAAAGGCCTTGTTGGAATCGATTTATGTTATTATTGGTTCGTATCATAATGGAAGCAGGTTAGTATTTGGTGTTCTGCGATTAAAACCCTAACTTCTTAGTTAGGTTTTACATTAGTTTATATTGGTTGTGCTTGCTTGCTGGAATTTACTGCTAGTTTGATTGATTGCTTAAGGTGTTTTATGTATGTGGGGTAAGAGGGAGATGAATAAAGGGTTTCTAAAAAAACATGAGTGCATCTAAACGTAATAATGCTTCTTCTGATAAAATTAATGTTGATAATGCTTCGAATGCTCGTATGCAAAGATCAACGGGTCTTAATGCTAAGAACGCCGATGTATCTCAGCCAAGGATTAACACATATGAGGTACCTTCATCTGTTGATACGCAATATATACCTTCTGGTGTTCATTCAAGTGTTATGGCTTCACCTTAGGTTGCTTCTCCTACGACGAGTTTTGGTGTTGCTATGCAATCCCAAAAGTGTAGTACACATGGGGACACGAGTAATTCTAGTGTGAGTGGTAATGTGGCTGCAAATCATGTTACTAATTCTTCTAATGAACCCACCTCAAGTGTATTGAAGCAACCTAAATCTACGAAAGACCCTAATATAAAGCCTGTTTCATATGCGGGTGCTACGGCTACTGATCTTAAGACGCACAAATCTAATTTTCGCAGGTTGGAATTTAGTAAGAAAACGAATAATGTGGATTTGGCCGTTCCTATGAAAGTGGTAGAAGAGGTAAATTCCAGATTTGAGAATACGTTATATGGTTATTTTCTTGGTAAACGTATTGCTTTTTCAGTTGTTGATTATTATGTGCGCAATGCGTGGGCTAAGTATGACATTCACAAGGTTATGATGAATGCGAAGGGCTTCTTCTTCTTTAAGTTTACCTTTCAGAAAGGTGTTGATGATGTACTTGAGAACGGCCCGTGGATGATTAGGAATGTGCCTATAATATTGAAAAATTGGATTTTAAACACTAATCTCCTCAAAGATGATTTGACCAACATTCCAGTGTGTGTTAAATTCTATGATGTCCCTCTTATTGGAAGGTTATGAATTCCTTGATTAATATGAAAGAATACAGGCAATATATAGAGTACATGAGATTATTCTAGAAACACAAATAATGGGCTAGGCCAATAATAAACAATGGGCCTAATATACTAAATGAACAAATGTCGACTAATACTCCCCCACAGTTGGAGCGGGAGGAGGCCGGACGCTCAAAATGGATCGAAACTCCTCAAACAAAGCTGAAAGAAGCCCTTTGGTGTAGATATCGGCATACTGGTAACGAGAGGGCACACGTAGAACAATAACCTGACCAGCCGTAACCAAGTCACGGACGAAAGTCACAGACGAAATGTATGTCTATCTCAATATGTTTCGTCCGTTGATGTTGAACAGGATTAGCAGAGAGATATATAGCACTGACATTATCACAATAAACAAGCGTAGCAGATGATAAAGGAGAGTGCAGCTCACGGAGCAAATTACGAATCCACGCAGTCTCAGCAACAACATTAGCAACCCCTCGGTATTCGGCTTCAGCACTAGAACGTGAGAGAGTGTGCTGGCGCTTGGAGGACCAAGATAATAAGTTATCAACTAGAAAAACACAATAACCTGACGTTGAACGCCGTGTAGAGGGGCAACCCGCCCAATCAGCATCTGTATAACCAACTAGGGAAGTAGTCGATGATGAATATAAGTGTAGACCAAGATCCAAAGTCCCCTGGACATAGCGTAAAATACGCTTGAGAGCAGCAAGATGTGGCTCTCGTGGATCGTGCATGTAAAGGCATATTTGTTGCACTGCATAAGATAAATCCGGACGTGTGAAGGTAAGATACTGTAGACCACCAGCAAGACTGCGATATAAAGTGGGATCCTTAACAGGAACCCCTTCAGGACCCAGTTTAGACTCTGTATCAACAGGTGTCCTAGAAGAGTTACAATTAACCATGTGTGCACGCTCAAGGAGCTGAAGAGCATACGTCTTCCGAGACAAAAACAAGCCGGTAGGATGACGCACAGCAGAGATACCAAGAAAATAATTAAGTGCCCCGAGATCAGTCATATCAAACTCACTGTGCAAGGAAGCAATAATCTGCTGAAGTAGAGCAGTGGAAGAAGCTGTAAGAAGGATATTATCCACATATATAAGTAAATAAGCAACCTCAGAACCCTGTCTAAAAATGAATAATGAAGAATCACACCGACTGTGGTAGAACCCGACCCGTGTGGCATAACCTGCAAACCGCTGAAACCAAGCACGAGGTGCTTGCTTCAGTCCATATAGAGATATCTGTAAAAGACAAACATGATGAGGGTAACGAGAGTCAACAAAGCCCGGGGGCTGATGCATGTAGACAGTCTCAGATAAATCACCATTCAAAAATGCAGTCTTAACATCAAGCTGAAGAACAGGCCACTAGCGTGACACAGCAAGGCTAAGAACAGTGCGAATGGTAGCCGGTTTGACAACTGGACTAAACGTCTCATCATAATCAATACCGAGTTGCTGACTACTTCTATTAGCAACCAAACGAGCCTTATAGCGGCTCAAAGTCCCATCAGCATGAAACTTATGCTTAAATAACCACATAGAATGAACCAAATTAACACCAGAGGGCCTCGGTACAAGAACCCAAGTACCATTTTTAACTAACGCATTATACTCATCATACATAGCATTACGCCATTGAGGAACTTTTAAAGCGACAAACGGAGATTTAGGTATAGGGGAAATGGAGGAGGTGTGTAAAGTGAGACGATCAACGGGTTTGACAATGCCCGATTGAGACCTAGTGACCATGGGGTGAGTACGAGGGGGTTCGTTTGTGGGCTGTGGTGAGTGGGCCGAGGCGGTGTTTGTTTGGTTGTTAGTGGGTTGTTGTTGGGGTGCAGTTTGAGTTGCATTAAGTGGTGTGGTACGATCATTAGTGGGCTGGGGTGAGGTGGCGAAACTGGGTTGCTGTTGGGTGTGATAAACTGGGCTCAAAGGATTAGTAGAGTCGAATAGGTTTGGGTGTTGATGGGTTGTGGTTTGGGTTGTGGTAATTGGTGATGGACGGTTATTAGTGGATTGTGAAGAGTTTGTGTTGTTGGGCGACTGTTGAGTTTGATGAACTGGGCTTGCGGCAGGTGGTGAGGTATAATGGTGAGGAGTGTTTTCGGTGGATAGAGGAGTGGGGTTTCATTTGGTGTTTGGGGAGGAGGTGGAGTGATGAGATCGTGGTTAAGGAGAGGGGAAGTTGCGGGGTCTAAAAAGGTATATGTAGGTGGGGCATTGGGTGTCATGGATCGGTAAGGAAATTGGGTTTCGTCAAAGGTGACATGTCTAGAGAGAATAATTTTGTTTGTTTCAAGATCGAGGCAACGAAAACCACGGTGATATGCGGGAAAGCCCAAGAAGATTCACGGGGTTGCTCGTGGCGCAAGTTTGTGAGGGGAGTGAAGGTGTGGGTAACAAAGGCACCCAAATATGCGTAATCAGGAGTAGTCGGGTTCTTTGTGAAAAAGTCTTGTGTAGGGGATTTCANTGGGTTTCGTCAAAGGTGACATGTCTAGAGAGAATAATTTTGTTTGTTTCAAGATCGAGGCAACGAAAACCACGGTGATATGCGGGAAAGCCCAAGAAGATTCACGGGGTTGCTCGTGGCGCAAGTTTGTGAGGGGAGTGAAGGTGTGGGTAACAAAGGCACCCAAATATGCGTAATCAGGAGTAGTCGGGTTCTTTGTGAAAAAGTCTTGTGTAGGGGATTTCATTGTTTATGGCGGTTGAGGGTAGAAGGTTGAGGAGATATGCGGCCATATGGAGGGCCTCAACCCAAAAGGTAGGTGGTAGGTGTGCTTGAAAAAGAAGGGTACGGATGACGTTATTTATTGTGCGGATCATTCTTTCCGCTTTGGCATTTTGTTGCGAGGTTTTTGGGCAAGAAAATCTAAGTTGGATACCATGTTTAGCAAAAAGTGTGTGGAGTCGGTTATTATCGAACTCACCACCATGATCACATTGGAAACTCTTGATTTCACATTTAAATTGATTTTTAACATAATTACGAAAATGTAAAAATTTATCGAACATGTCAGATTTAGAACGTAGTGGATAAATCCACAAATAGTGAGAGAAATGATCAAGAAATAGAACATAATATTTGAAACCACTAGAACTAATAATAGGAGAAGTTCACAAATCAGAATGAATAATATCAAAGCAATGTTCAACAATAGAATCCGGACTATGAAAAGGGAGCTTCACATGTTTGCCAAGTTGGCAAGCATGGCAAACATGTGTAGACTTTTCTTTATTACACGAAATAAAATGACGGGAAACAAGGGATCGTAGCACTTCGTCACCGGGATGACCGAGACGTTGATGCCACGTGGAGGAACTTGTAGAGAGAAAAGCAGTGGGGATAGGTGACGGTTTGGTAACGGGATAGAGATCACCCGAACTGTCACATCGAAGGAGGATGTGGCGAGTCAAGAAATCTTTCACAGAAAAGCCAAAAGCATCAAATTCAATAGTGCAATTATTATCCCTAGTGAACTGACGAACAGAAATAAGGTTTTTGATGATATTAGGGGTGAGAAGTAAATTATGAAGGTGAAGAGGACGATGAATAGTGGGAATAATGCTATGGCCGGTGTTAGTGACGGGAATCGAATTACCGTCACCAACGTGAACAGATGGGTATAAACGTTTATTAAAAAGAGTATTTAAATTACTTGCATTAGAATTTAAATGAGAAGAGGCACCTGTGTCCATGTTTCAAGTGGGGTCCTTCAAAGTCATACTGCTAAAAACACTAGCAAATGAAGTAGCTTGAGACGAATACGAAGTGGGTACGGGACCAAGTATACTTTTTGGTGTTGGTGTGCTGGTGTTGGTATTGGGCTGGGTAGGCAGGTTGCGGTTGGTATTGGGTTGGGTAAGGGAAGTGGGTTGTTGGGTTGTGGGACTGATGAGCTAACCGGTTATTGTAAAACCCGGGAGACACCCTCGATTGACCAAGAGAACTACCAGACATGTTTTTGTTGTACCCTACTGTGATGCCCGGCTGAATCTGTGAAGCATACTGAAGGGCCATCCTGGTGATCCAAGAAGGCTGTTGGGCCACATGCGAAGGATACGATCTTGATCTCAATTCCATAGTTGCGTTTGTGTTTTGGCCTACACGTACTTGATACATTCTTACCACTTTGAATGAATAAATTAATTGATAATGGGTGATTATTAAATTGATTTTGTGAATATTAAAATAGAGGACCAGAAGTTTGTCGGTTTGTATGGTGATGTGGATTAGATTAATAGTTTAATTGATGGTATGAAATATGAATATTGAAACAAAGACTAGAAAGAAGCTGTAGATTGAATGGGGTTAGAAAAGAAAAAGAATGGGTAAGCTTTAGACGGTGGTTTTGGGAAGAGAGGAGTACACGGTTTGTTAGAGATTTTTTTTGTTGAGGATCGGCTTTTGCTCTGATTACCATATTGGAAGGTTATGAATTCCTTGATTAATATGAAAGAATACAGGCAATATATAGAGTACATGAGATTATTCTAGAAACACAAATAATGGGCTAGGCCAATAATAAACAATGGGCCTAATATACTAGCTGGCTTTTATTCACTACTACATGACAGGTCTTTAGCGACAGCCGTTTCTGTCGGAAATCCGTCGCTATAAGTGGTTTCCGACGGATTTGTGACAAAAATAGCCTGTCGGATTTTCTATGGTCGGTAATTAGCATCTGCCGGAAATCTGTCGGAAACAGCGACAAAGAGTAATGTGTCGGAATTCTGTTGGTAATGTTTCCCTCGGAAATCAGTCGGAATAGTTTCTGTCAGAAATTCATCGGTAAAAATTCCGTCAGAAATCAGTCGGAAATGTAGTCAGTAAAGGGTCACATTTCTATTGGAATATCATCTGAAAGTAGGCAAATAACTGGACATAATAAAGCTGAAATTTATGTAATCCTAATAGCTTTAATGAAACCGATAAATCAAATTAAATAAATAAAACATAGAACCATTCAAATGATAGAAATGCCATAATTCACATCAGAAAAAGTTCGAACCAATCGAAACATACAAGATGAAATTAGAGTATCTAGTCCAAATATTTATATATGATGTGACAATATCTAACTAATAAGGGGACGTGGATCACTAGATTTCCTTAATATTGAGTTTATGTAGTTCATCTTTTGTCACCAACGGATGTAAGTACCCTTTTGACAGGTTGCATGATGTCACATTTCATCAATTGAAGTGCCACAGATACATCTGAGGTAAGAGATGTAAGCGCAGAGCAAGCCTCCAAAACCTGAAATATAATACAACTATTTAGAACAAGAATTCAACGAGACATATGCTAACCTCATCCCACAATTTGCTTCATTTATTAAAATACTGCTAAACATGAACTTAATTTAAAAAGAAGACCAACATGACGTTTGTATTTCCTTGAGCCTAATATTTAACCAAAAAACAAGCACCTCAAAGTATATTACAATTAGGCATTTGCCCTGAATTTTTTGGTAAGCAGTTATATCGTTTTTGCCACATGTAGCATCAAGTTATAAAATAGGGAAAAGAAACTATGCTACTGATGCAAATACACTACTGATGCACCAGGTTCAACAATAGTGTAACATGTAGCATCAGGTTATAAAATAGTGTAACATCAGGTTATAAAATAGTGTAACACTAAAACAAAGTTCAAAAATTATAGATGGTCATTAGTTAATATGCAAATACATTAGAACAAAGCTACTGATGCACCAGGTTAATATGCAAATACATTAACCGATCTTAAGCCTAAAAATAAATTGCAAGCGTCTTCTGATCTTCTCAGAGAGCTACAAAGAAAAACACAGGTTCCAAACGTACCTGGAACCGAAACCAACATATTGCAGTCAACCGTTAGCACTTTCTGTTTTTTCACAATACCGAGCTCAGGTGGCAAAACCGTTAGCTTATTATTCTCGAGGAATAGCTTTTCAAGAAGCGGCAGCTTAGTCAACTCTACTGAAAGCATCTGTTGATCATTTCAAATATTTAGAATATATAAATATATAATCACAGAATTTTAGACAACTTGCTACATTTAACAACACCATTAAGTCAAATAATCAGAAAATCATCCTCACAATGCCTCCTTCCAAACACGCAGATAATCAGAATCAAATAATCATATTTAACTTTCATAAGTTTACAATATCAATCAATTATATAAATAGTACATAGAAGTGAACCACTCAATTGTCCTCCTTGATCCCATTTAAAACAAACATGATACAAGCTAAGGTTCATGTAAGTATCCATTAAATTTTGAACCAGTGAAAGAGGTAAACAATAGGTTAGTTATCGGCATAGTTCCAGCACCATTTGCTACCTTGCAGTCGGACATCAGAAAAGGTGCTTTTGGATCATTGTATACCTAAGAGGTGATTTGATCTTTAAGAAAGGAGTTTAATTATAGTATTCTAATATAGCAAAAAGTATACCCGGCTTACAATCTTGCTTTCGCCAGTCATGCTAGATTCGTCAATGCATAGAGAGTGACCCTTAATTAGAAGACCATCAGCAGGGACCTGTGCGTGGCATACCAACAAGAGATCGGGATGGTAAGTCACCATAAAGTGTGACCAAATTATAAGTAATATAAAAGATCGTAACCTACCTGATCATCTATATTAAGAGGTATTACATCACCAACAACTACGTCATATATGGAAACCTTCTCTCTTCTACCACCTCTAGTTATCTGATTAAATAATTAAGTTCGCTTAGCTTATTAGTCGAGTGAAGATGACTACAAGTTTACAAGAACATTAAATGTTCGCTTAGCTTATCTGTATAACGATGAAAAACATCAATTGCCTCGCCGGCCACAAAAATAACAAGAAGAACAGCAAATGTAATGCTTCCTCCGTAGACGATCCTCTTCATGACCCTACACGAGGTAAAGATAAAAGTAACTGACTAAGCAAGATCGTGGTAAAGGTGAAGACTCAATAAGCTTTAAACCGACAGCCATGAAATACTAAGAAACTATTAGCTACTTACTCCAAGAGTATTGATAACAACTTTGATCCATGTTTTAAACTACGAGTCACTTCTCCCTAACAAATGCAAGCATCTATTTTTTCTAATGCAAGGCATAGTGGATGATGATGCGTCCTGCAAAAATTTAATATGCCACACTCTAGTCTCTACCATGAGTATTTCCACGTTACCAGGACCTATATTTCACTTAAAATTCGCAGTTGCCTGAAAAGTGCCTTTGAACTAGGGTCTATTGAAATGATCAGTTTCATGCCGTCTCATAGAATGATCGCTAATTTTCCAAGCAATAGCTGTTTTAAAGTTACTAAACACAACTGTCTAAAGATACCTTACCAATAAGTAACCGCTTTCTACTCACCACTATAAATGACAATTATTTCCTATAGCTTTTAGCTCACTTTTACCTATAATTTTCAGTCCCACATTCATACCACCCTAAAGAGTTTTGAATCCAGGATTCAAGTGCAATAATCCAAAATACATGATAACTAAACTATATAGAAACGATACACTACAATAGTCATTCCTTTTTTAAACTTTGATACCGAATGTGTCTCAACTAATTTCCCCTTAAGTGGCGGATATTCAGAATTTACTAAATTTTGTTGTTACATGTTTGTTCAAAATAGCTTTGTTACATGTTTGTTCAAAATAGCAATAATCAATTGTAAGGAAACTTTTATATGTCACCTTATAAACCAATGAGTTGAATGACACCCTTAGTTGCTTGGGAAGTAACCCGTTGATTGGAATGGATTTCGAATTGTTTGATCATATGAAATGAATAATGGAGGTTGTGGACGAGATAATAGCATTTATGAGGAAACATGGGCCTTGAGTTTGTAAGTGGAGTTACTTGTATTGGCCATGTTAGGAGTTTGCCTAAATGATTCGTGTCTCGAAGCTGATGTTGATTTAGGTGATTTGAATTCTGTTAGTTAGGATTTTGAACAACCCACGGGTCGTTAACCGTTTACCCCGAAGGATCATCAACCGTTTCACACCTTTACACCTTAACCAGGGATCCACGCCCTATACTCTTTTAAATCCACCTTGTTATATTCATTTTATTTGGTCAAAATAGGAGTCGTATGGCATATTAAACCTACTTGTCATAATTACGCATTATCTATATATTTACACTTTTCATTATGAGTTGCGTTCACTAATTTTCGTTAAACCGATATCAAGACTTTATTCTACTTCGTTTTTGCCTACTCAACTTTTCGGTATTTAAACTCTACACTTTACTCGTGGGCACATAACCCACAAATCGTTATTATAACACGCGCACTAGCGTTGTCCATCCTTTTTTTTTCAAATTTTGAACATGTTTTATTTTCAAACACTTTCTTTTTAAGAGTCACCACATTTTGGTTAATTACTCACTTAAGTAATACCTTTCTATTCCGATTTTTTTACGAACCACCATATTTCCATGATGCGCTATATTTTCATTATTATTCAAACAAGTGCCAAGTGCTATTTTGCTATTTTTACATATGATAACCTATTTGTCATTCCATTGTTTCACTTTAAATTTCTTTACTCTAAGCGATTTATGTAGAAGTTTTCTGTAAGTAATTAAACCCTCTTACTATATTATTTCACATTCCATTATTTTTACCACTAAACATTCGCACAAACCGCTTTCAATTATTTTACCGATCTTTTACGGTCAACCTACGAGATGTTTTATTACTATATTTTGAAAACTAAGATTTCGACGTTACCACCATTTTATAAATAATAAAGTAAGTTGTTAATGTCAATTGCTATTTCCTATTCTTACAAGGTAGTTTTAATAAACTAAAGTATTTTGAATAATCAAAATGTTTTAAATGAGAAGTTGTTTTACAACTCATTGCACAAGCCTTCCCATTATTAAGTAATAAATTGATTCGCTACCTTACTACCATATCATAAACCAACGAATAGTTTCATAAAAAGTTTGTAAGCTATGACGCACTTATTAAACTATGATTTTATGATTATTTTATGAATGATAAATCATTTTCCATCTCTTTATCCGCTATCCTACAAACTATTTTATTAAATGTTTTACATGAGGGTATTAATATTTTTATGATTGATAAATCATTGTTCATTACTCTACAAGCCTTCGTGCAA
Organism: Artemisia annua; assembly: GCA_014162995.1. Classification (NCBI taxonomy): domain Eukaryota; kingdom Viridiplantae; phylum Streptophyta; class Magnoliopsida; order Asterales; family Asteraceae; genus Artemisia; species Artemisia annua. The sequence goes on along the minus strand of LBNU01009960.1, from coordinate 22,835 downwards.
ACTATTTTATCTAGTATTTTACATGATTGTTTCATTATTTTATAAATGAAAACTTGTTCTCTATTATTTTATAAGATGATCCACAAAACTATTTTATAGGAATTTTACAATTACCTAATGAGCCATATACGGCCATGAAAGTGTTTTCATGCTATTACTTTATATATTTGATAATTTTCCTTCTTTTCAAAGTAAACCAAACCCTGAAAGTGGATCCCACACCTTTTCCCGAGATTATAGAATGACAACCTACCGAGCCTGGATATTGTTTCATCACTAAAAGGTTGCCTCACTCGCTCCGTGCGATTAGATTCTCTGATTGGAGTGTAAATGTCGAACTAGGTTGACAATATACCTGCACCCTTATGATACCATGCCTTCTAGGAGTTCTAGACTACACATGCTCACAACTTGTTTCTTGTATGTGACTTGACTTCTATACCGGAGTACCAAGAGATTTTAGCCTGTTTAACGATTATTGATGCTTGACCTCACCTTGTGAACAAAAAGGAATTTTCTAAATATATGTTGGAATTGATTTAAGCATTTCGGGTCATGAGTGCAACCGTTTAAATCATGATACCTTTTAGTATTAAGTATTTCTTTTCAACCGTTGGTGCAACAATTTCGGTTAGGATACCGTTTGAGCAAGTTGGATACTCACACTTTTGAGCTTCGCCCGATATTAAACCTTGAACCCCGTTCAGCTTTGACAACTAGATGCCTTCCTTTGATGATTAGGAACATAGGTGGACCTGCTCGGCTATCCTTCTTCTTTGATGTTGTTACTTTTACACCTCTTCCTTAAAATGTTTTTATGTTAACTTTGAAACTCATAATGGCACTTTTTCTGAAAATTCTTATTTTGAGGATTAAATTTCTTCTGGTTAATATCTTATCAAACTTTTGTTGAGAAATGTCAAATGTTTGTTTTGTGAAATTATTCTCACCCATACCACGAGGGGAAACTCGATTTCTACAAACTTATAAAAACCTTTTGAAATTGTGTCATCTTACGTAAACATGAATTCTTAACAAAGAAATTTGTAACACTTGGAAAGTTATTTTGGTCAAATTGTAATAATGTTTTCAGATAAAGTTTTATCAAATTTTCTGAGGAGGAAAACCCCGATTTTGGAAACAAAATTTGAAGTTTAGTCACCCCGCCATTTTTATCACCTTACATGGGTCGAAATGAAATTTGTGTCACTTGGATATGAACCTTACCTTGGAATTGAGACTGAGAATTTGAAGGAGAACCACTAGCAAGATTGTGAAATATTGCGTAATTGAGACTAAAACCGTTTTAGTACCATCGCCTTTCCGCCAACATTATTCCGACCTATTACCTGATCTAATCGCGAGGGCGCGATTCCTTTTAGGGGTATGTGCTGTAACATCCGGTTATTTTTCTTAACTTATTTTGCGAGCCAAAACCATTGCTTTTGATTTCTTTAGCTTTTGAGCTTATTTGAACTTGTTTTGGTTTGGAAAACCGTGAAATATCTTATTCGATGTGAGCATTATTCGTTTATCGATCCGGCACAACCTAGAAAACCCAAATTATATTTCATTTGTCAAATTATGTGAATTATTTTGAGTACGGATGATTTTTGGAGAAACGAGGAGTATCTATATTCATTTTTATCAGAAATAATATTCTAAGCGCGTTGGTGGTATTCCCGTATCATGAATCTTTCATTTAGTAGTTTAAACGAGCCTCGAACCTCTTTCGTAAAAGAATTGATAAATTACAGTTTTGGTCCTCGCTTAAAGTTACATTTGCTTTATCCTAAACTTTAAATTAATTACCCGTTGGTCCCCGTGATTTATCCACTCCTTACACCTAGTATATATACCCACCTTATAACCAATTTAGGGTTAATAAAATTTATCTCCCTCTCTCTCTTCCTTTGGCAGCCGACAACACACACACACCCACACCTTTCTTCTCCGATCAAAACTCCGGCAATAACTCCACCACCGTCGCGCGTACCATTACACCGCCACCACCACCATGAACCCCTCACTCTCCTCGTCATTTTGACATATTGTACGCGCCGTAAAACTAACTCTAACACCATTTTCAGTCGAGATTCAACCTCGAATCACCACTCACATCCACCCTTTCTTGTTCCTTGGTTTATCCCAAGACCAAGGTGGTGATAACTCATCGTTTTGTGGTCGTTGTACCACGTTTGGTTCTGAAAACCCTCGAATCCTGGAAGGGTACTAAAGATAACGAATCTATATTAATAAAAACAAGAATAATAGTGTTGTTTGGTATCATTTTCTTGTGGGTTCGTGTAAATTGGGTCGCGTGTGGTGAAGCCGTGAGCCTCAGGCTCTCGGCATAAAAAGGGTTAAATGATTTTGAGTGGTGTTGTTCAGATATGGTTAAGGTTTAGATTAGAATTGGATTGGGTTTGTTGTCAGGGGATTAGGTGTGGATTTGGTTTTGTTGATATCATCCTGGTGTTGTCGAGTTCATGTTGGGTTGCTACTGGTTGTTGTTCTTTCTGTTGTTGTTGTTTCTGGTGACCTTGTTGTTGGTATAGTTATTGTCGAGAGCTAAGGCCGAGACCACTAGGGTCTCGGCAATGGTTGTTGTTACTGCGTTGATGTTGTTGTTGGATTGGTTGTTGTTGTTTATTGAGGTTGTGTTGGCAACGAGTTTAAGACGGGGAGTAGGATTAGTGCACGTGCCGTAGTCGGCCGTGATTGTTGAAGTTGTTGATTTGCGGTAGGAATGGATAGAAGTGTTTTTATTGATTTGTTTGTGTGATTTGAGCCATGTCGGGACTTACCGAGACTTTCTAGTCCCGTGTGATCCCGACAAGCCAAAATGACTTTATATTACTATTGTTGACTTATTGACCCGTGATAAAAGTGACTTGAAACGAGTACGACCCGCGAAAATATAAAAATGGCTAAATGATTTTGACACAAGCTTATATATATAAAGTTAACTTTAAATATTTAATAACGATTAATAATCGTTATTTAATATTTATAAGTTAATAATAATAATAATAATTGGAGATCGTTAAGTACGTTAGATAACGGTTTACAAGATTAATAAGAAATATTAATAAACGTTGACAACGTTCGTAAATATTTCTTAATTAATACGAGATCGTTAGATAACGACGGATACGTTAACTAATGATTATTATTAGAAATAATAAACGAAACAAGATTAAATATGGAAATGGACGGGTTAATAATCGTTTCAAGGGCACGCTTATCGAGACTTACTCATTTTAGGAAACTTGAGGTTTAGATTACCTTGATGTCGAGTTACGGATTGGTTGGTATTAATATTATCACTTGACACGATTAACGAACTAGTTGAATTGTTAAATTCAATTAGTATGCAACGAGCGTGTCAAGGGAGAATATTAATAGGTGACCCATCCTACGACTTACCATATCCTTACTAAGTATGAGTTAACTATAAATTAACAAGTGCATTGATGGAATTGTTGGACTATCGTGTTAGCAAATACGATAAGTGTCCAATAATTCGTACGATTTCTCTTGTTAAGTTTTGGTTACTGGAGGTTTGACTTTGACCATCAGGTTGACTTAGTAGACCATTTAAGCATGATTGATTTTGGATGGATTATGCAGTTCGACCCGGGGTTGATGCATAAAAACTGTCTCAGATAAATCACCGTTAAGAAAGGCATTCTTAACGTCAAGCTGATGAATGGGCCACTTGCGATTAAGAGCAAGACTAAGGACAGTGCGAACAGTAGCCGGTTTAACAACCGGGCTAAAAGTCTCATAGCAATCAATACCAAGTTGCTGAGTACTACCATTGGCTACAAGACGAGCCTTATACCGGCTCAAGGATCCATCTGCATGATATTTGTGTCGAAATAACCATAGAGAGCGAACAATATTGACACCAGGAGGCCTTGGAACAAGAACCCAAGTATTATTTTTAATAAGTGCATTATATTCGTCATACATAGCATCTCGCCAATTAGGGTTAGATAAAGCAGTAGTAGGAGATTTAGGAAGAGGAGACACATGAGAGGTGTGAAGAGTGAGACGGTTAATAGGCTTGACAATACCAACTTGCGCTCGTGTGACCATGGGATGAGTTCGATTTGGGTTTTGAGGTGGTATAACCGGTTCAGTGGTTGGGTCGTGAGATTGGGTTGAAGAATGAGGGGTGTCTAGTTGAGGAGATGGGTCAGTTGGTGATGGTTGATTGGGTGTAGTTGGGCTGGTATGGGCTGGTGATGAGGGTGTAAGTGGGTTATTATGGGCCGGTGATGAGATGATAGAAGTGGGCTCGGATGGTGGTGAAGGGGTGGTAGTTGAATTACTCAAATTAGTAACAGTGGGTTGTATTGTATTAAGTATGTGACTGGTAATTGGTGATGGGGAAATATTAAGAAATTCATAAGATGGAGGGGAGGTTGATAAGATGGAGCCGTAAGAAAATTGAAGTTCATCAAAGGTGACATGACGAGAAAGAATAATTTTATTTGTGGAAAGGTCAAGACAACGGTATCCTCGATGGTAAGCGGGGTATCCCAAAAAGATGCAAGGTGTAGCACGTGGGGCAAGTTTGTGAGGGGAGTATAAATGTGGGTAACAAAGACATCCGAATATGCGAAGACGAGATTAATCAGGTTTCTTGTTAAATCATTTGGTGACGGGGATGTCATTTTGTATGGCTGATGAGGGAAGAAGGTTAAGTGGGTATGCGGCCATATGAAGGGCCTCGACCCAAAATGTAGGTGGGAGGTGTGCTTGAAATAGCAAGGTACGTATCATATTGTTGATGGTACGTATCATGCGTTTGGATTTGCCATTTTGTTGTGAGGTCTTCGGACATGAGAAACGCATTTGAATGCCATTTTTATCAAATAAGTTGAGAAGTTGGGTGTTATCAAATTCACCACCATGGTCACATTGAAACGCAGTGATATCGGTTTTAAATTGATTGTTAACATATGAACGAAAATGCACAAATTTCTGGAACACTTCAGATTTGTTACGTAAAGGATAAATCCGCAAGTAATGAGAATAATGATCTAAAAAGAGAACATAATATTTAAAACCACCAGCACTAACAAGTGGAGATGTCCAAATATCAGAATGAACAATTTCAAAACAACTAGAAACATGAGAAGTCGAACTGGAAAATGAAAGTCGTACATGTTTGCCAAGTTGACATGCATGGCAAATATGAGACAACTTCTCTTTGTTACAAGAAATAAAATTACGAGAGACAAGAGATCGTAGCACGTCTTCGCCCGGGTGACCGAGCCGTTGGTGCCACGTGGTGGGACTAATGGAAAGCAAAGCACTAGGAGGAGATGATGGATGGGTGACTGGATAGAGATCGCCCGAACTGTCACATCTGAGGAGGATATGACGAGTCAAGAAATCCCTTACAGAAAAACCAAAAGCATCAAATTCAATAGTGCAATTATTGTCCCTAGTAAACTGACGAACAGAAATGAGATTTTTAATGATGTTAGGAGTAACAAGAACATTATGAAGGTGTAATGGACGATCTAAAGTAGGTAAGATGCTATGACCCGTGTTAGTAACGGGTATGGATTTCCCATCACCAACACGAACAGACGGATATAAACATTTATTATAAATAGTACTTAAGTTATTTGAATTAGAGTTAAGGTGAGATGATGCACCTGTATCCATATTCCATGTGGGGTCCTGTGGAGTCATGGTACTCAAGGCACTCGGAAGCATGGTGTCTTGAGTCGGGAGCATAGAGAGAGTGGGACTGATAATACCCTGTTGACTAGCTACCTGAGATGCAAACTGTGGGGCTACAAAGGCCTGTTGGGCTAGTCCATACTGATGCCATGAAGGCTGTTGTGCCATACGAGAATAATAAGCCCCTGGCCCTACTCCAACATTGACTTTCACATTACGTTTCCAGTTTCCAAATTGTGTTGGAATAGTATTTGTCCCATTTTTTGCCTCCACTATGAAATTAAAGCCAGATGTATAATTAATTAATTTATTATACCCCACAACCAACTAAACTTTAGATGGTTTATTACCTTGAGCGTTAAAGACTATATTGAGCAAAGTATATAAATTAAAAGAGGCCTACCATTGTTAATCATAGGCTCTTTTGGTTTGACGAATCAAGAAAAGAGAAGAAAGAAAAATGGCAGAGATTATGACGTGATTTTGGGAGAGAGGGAGATGATCTGTTAGTTAGAGAGTTTTTAGGGGAGGATTGGTTTTTGCTCTGATTACCATATTAGATTGGTAAATTCATCCATAATTCCATTAATCAAGCAATGTAAATATATAGACACAAAAGATGATACTAGAAGTGGCCTAAGCCTTATACGTACAACCAAGCCCATATGACAAGAAATATCCAACTAATAGTTTGATGTTTTCACCTTAACCATTCTTTGCCTTAATCTATGAAGTTTATGAAACCTAAAGATTTTTTTTTAATAAGAGTTTACTTATGTGATTTATTAAATATTAAGTCGTCTTTACAGGGATTTTGTGTATGATTATAGACTTTTCTAGTGGCGAATCTGTTAAATGAAAATTTGTCTAGCGACTTAATGAGAGTTTAATTATGTGATTTATGGTTTATACCTCATACTTACTATAAACTAATTTATGGAAGTGATCTATGTCAGATTGTCGTACTTCTAATTCATTAGTCAGCATGTTCTTTTCGTTCAAGACATCCGATCCTTTATAAAGTGATTAAAATTAAAAAGTGTAGAAAGCCATTCATAGTGTGACACATGTCCCCCACTCTAAATTATACATAAAATCCACCCAGGGGTAATATGTTCTTTTGACCCGTTTTTTCTTTTCCACCTCAATTTTCAAACGCATATATCTCTTAAACGACAAACTTTTAGAAAAAACCGATTTCACCAAAATTTTTAAAATTTGATTCTCTTTAATTTGATATAAATCTTTTTAATTTTTTTGAAACTTTTTTTTTAACATATTCATTGGGTCATGATTTTCTTGATGTTTTTACTATTTTCGACCCTATCTTTTACCTTGCAAATTGCCGAATCATAAAATACTTAAAACACGAAAGTTGTAGATTTTGATTCACTCTTTACCCAGAAATTTGAATCACTCAAATAGGATATGATATGAGTGAGATATCGCACGTTAAAGATGACGTTTTAGTCATATTTGTTGCACACAAGGTGTTTGATGAAATGTCTAGCTTATATTTTTAGTATTAAAATTGCGTTAAATGGTCTAATATTTGTCCCACAATGCATTATTTATAATTTTATTAATGTAACATTCAAAAGTGATATTTTTTAATCATTATTATTTTTAAATATACATTTAGTTCATCAGTTACGTTATTAGGTTCATCAGTTAGATTATGAACAAAACATAATCTAACTGATGAACCTATAACCTAACTGATGAACCTATAACTGATGAACCTATAACGTAACTGATGAAACCTAATAACCTAACTGATGAACCTAATAACCTAACTGATGAACCTAATAACGTTAAAAATAATAATGATTAAAAAACATCACTTTTTGAATGTTACATTAATAAAATTATTAATAATGCATTGTGGGACAAAAATTAGACCATTTAACGTAATTTTAATACTAAAAATATAAGCTAGACATTTCATCAAACACCTTGTGTGCAACAAATATGACTAAAATGTCATCTTTAACGTGTGATATCTTACTCATATGATATCAGATTTGAGTGATTCAAAAACATGTGTAAAGAGTGAATCAAAATTTACAACTTTCGTGTTTTAAGTATTTTATGATTCGGCAATTTTTAAGGTAAAAAATAGGATCGAAAATAGCAAAAACATCAACAAAATCATGACCCAATTAATATGTCAAAAAAAAAGTTTCGAAAAAATTAAAAAGATTTATACCAAATTAAAGAGAATCAAATTTTAAAATTTTTGGTGAAATCGGTTTTTTCTAAAAGTTTGTAGAGTAATGTGCGTTTGAAATTTAAGATGGAATTAAACAAACGGGTCAAATGACCAAAATGCCCTCTAACCGAAAATATTAAAGAAAAAATGGAGGGAGTGGGTGGGGGACACATGGCAATAGCTTAGTGGCTTTCTAGACTTTTTAATCTTTTTCACTTTTCAAGGGATCGCAACTCTTTTTGTATTCAGTGCTCGTGACACGTGAACATATTTTCTTGTACTAATTTCAATGCACCAAAGAATCTTGCCTAATTTTCACATTTTTGCTACTCCCTCCGTCCCAAAATTATTGTCCAGTTTAAATTTTTAAAGTCAAACTGGTTCAACTTTGACCATAAATATATCTTTTTTATTATATAATACTGGATGAAAAATTATACCATTGAAAATTACACTTAAAACCCAATCCATTTATATATTTTGCATCAAATATTATATAACACCCACAAAAATATTTAAGGTCAAAGTTGAAGAAGAAAGACTAAAAAAGTCAATAGTGGACAATAAATTTGAGACGGATGGAGTATTTTACTATGAAGTATACATGCAATATGGTTATATGGTAATGTCAATAAGTACGTCTAATAAGACTTTGCGCAGTTTAGGCATTGCAAAAAAAGATAACATCAACTAAACTTCATTCATTCATCAATAATAATCGGAGCTACAAAATATTAAAGCAACATCAATCTGAACAGGTATGTGATTGCCGTCCTCGAAATCCTTGATAGTGATCTCGAGAGCAATGGAGCGGAAAAGAGCGTGACAGGTAGCCTTTTCCTGTAGTTCCTGGTAGGCAGCGGAATGTGCAGTGATAAAAAGTGGGTGGTGGGACGGTGAAGCAGAAGGAGAAGAATGGCTTAATGAAAGCCGAGCGACCAACATGTTGTTGTTGTTGGCATTAATCTCAGCCCTCCACAAGTCTTTTCGGATGACGTTGGTGGTGGTGTAAAGACCAGAATATGTTCATTACCCAGCATGGCAACCTGAGAGATTTTTGGAAACATAGATGAGTCTTGACAATATTATCCGAGCAAGGTATCTTCAAGGACGTCTACTCTGTCTTGACTCAAGATAGAGTAGGCGTCCTTGAAGATACGAACATCACGGGAATCAGTACTTTCATTATCGCCTCCTCTACTCGAAAGAAGAAGAACCACAACACCTCTGAGGCTCTGACTAATAGCTTCTTTCTTTCAGCAACTATCACTTTCTTAGAGCAGGATACCCAATAGACCCCTACTACTTTTCATCAAATATCTTTAAATTCACAGTTCCACATTTTCTATTTTTGCTTGTTGTTTGAATGTTTAAGTTAGAGGTGGCAATTTGTAAAAGATTTGGCCACATTTACCTCTCTCTCTCTCTCCCCCCCCCTATGTATTATCCATTTAAAACTTAGATAATGCATTAACTAAAGTTGTCTATAATTTCTTTTACCAAGTGTCATGTGTTATGCTTCTCTCAAGCCCATCCAGTACTAAGCCCAATCTTTATCATCCCAAAATTGTAAGCCCAAATCTTTATTCTGTGTATTCCTTTAAAATTCTAAACACAAGATTGTTGGTAAAACTGTAAAATGGTATATATATTTCAGCAATGTTCATGTTTAATGTGGAAATATATTAAAGAGTTGATCATTGTGCGTTAGAGAATGTGAAAAATTGATATTTACAGTGACAATTAACATTGTTATAGTGTTGTGAAAGAAATTTTAGTTATCATTTATATGTTCAAAAAATGCCAATTGGTAATTCATGAAGACCAACTTATAAAATAAGAGATCACTTGCATTTTCGTTCAATGTTAGATACTTGTTGCAGTAGAAAGATAAATAAAAGAGGATTTAAAATTTTATTTTGTTAGTGTGTGACCAATGAACGGCCTATAGGTTAAAATTTAGTTAAATAAAGGTACTTCATATATCTAAGCTTCTATTTTGAATATGAAAAAGCTCATAAACATTTTGACGTATCTTTTGTTACAACTTACAAGTATTGTCGTTGAAGATACTTTTTGTTTGGAGGGTATAGCTTACTTATATTTTATGTGCTTGATCGTTAATAACCATTTTAATTTGTTCTAGAAAGACGAATAGCATTAGTCCATATATATAAATATAAAAATCAATTAAAAAATAGTTAAACAAGTTGACAAGATTCATTTTCTAATGCCTAAAAAAAAAAAAAAAAAAAAAAAAAAAAAAAAAAAAAAAAAAAAAAAAAAAAAAAAAAAAAAAAAAAAAAAAAAGATTTATTACCCATTTAAAACTTAGATAATGCATTAACTAAAGTTGTCTATAATTTCTTTTACCAAGTGTCATGTGCTATGCTTCTCTCAAGCCCATCCAGTACTAAGCCCAATCTTTATCACCCCAAAATTGTAAGCCCAAATCTTTATACTGTGTACTCCTTTAAAATTCTAAACACAAGAAACTGTAAAATGGTATATATATCTCAGCAATGTTCATGTTTAATGTGGAAATATATTAAAGAGTTGATCATTGTGCGTTAGAGAATGTGAAAAATTGATATTTACAGTGACAATTAACATTGTTATAGTGTTGTGAAAGAAATTTTTATCATTTATATGTTCAAAAAATGCCAAATGGTAATTCATGAAAACCAACTTATAAAATAAGAGATCACTTGCATTTTCGTTCAATGTTAGATACTTGTTGCAGTAGAAAGATAAATAAAAGAGGATTTTAACATTTTATTTTGTTAGTGTGTAACCAATGAACCTGTAGGTTAAAGTTTAGTTAAATAAAGGTACTTCATATATCTAAGCTTCTATTTTGAATATGAAAAAGCTCATAAACATTTTGACGTATCTTTTGTTACAAGTATTGTCGTTGAAGATACTTTTTGTTTGGAGGGTATAGCTTACTTATATTTTATGCGCTTGATCGTTAATAACCATTTTAATTTGTTCTAGAAAGACGAATAATGCATTAGTCCATATATATAAATATAAATATCAATTAAAAAATAGTTAAACAAGTTGACAAGATTCATTTTCTAATTGATTAAAAATAAGTTGTAATAAATCATTACTTTAATTTCTCAAGCGAATTGTTTAGGGGCTGTTGAAGAATTTCTAATTTATGATTTATTAACAAGAAAGGTCGCTTTAAGACGCTGCTGCCTTTTTGTGAATAATTTTTCTCCACAATTATAACAAAAACTAAGCATAGCTTAAGTTATGTTTGTTAAGAAAAAAAAAAAAAAAAAAAAAAAAAAAAAAAAAAAAAAAAAAAAAAAAAAAAAAAAAAAAAAAAAAAAAAAAAAAANAGCTTACTTTAATTTTATGCGCTTGATCGTTAATAACCATTTTAATTGTTCTAAAAGGACGAATAATCATTGAGGTCCATTATATATAAATATAAATATCAATAAAAAATAGTTAAACAAGTGACAAGATTCATTTTTCTATATTGATTAAAATAACGTTGTAATAAATCGATTACTTTAATTCTGAAGCGAATTGTTTAGGGGCTGTTGAAGAATTTCTAATTTATGATTTATTAACAAGAAAGGTCGCTTTAAGACGCTGCTGCCTTTTGTGGTAAAATTTTCTCCACATTCAAACAAAACAAAACATAGCTTAAGTTATGTTTGTTAAGAAAAAAAAAAAAAAAAAAAAAAAAAAAAAAAAAAAAAAAAAAAAAAAAAAAAAAAAATCTTGTTTTGCCCTTTGTCATGTATGTTACAATTGATTTTGCGAAACATGATGATCGAGATTCATCCAGTAAAAAAAGTAATTTTTCATTGACTACGAGAATAAGATGGCGTTCAACTTTTTATTTTAGTTTGAAAAGTAAAAAGATTATCACAAAGATTTTGGTACGATTTCTTGTATTTATGTTTAAATTATTACTACTAAGAGAGCAGTGGTAACGCAAGGTGGGCGTTAAAAGCCCAATTAACGCGTGTTAATGGCGTTAACCATTGGGACCTCGCACGTTAACGGGCCGTTAACGTCCACGTTAACGGGGCGTTTAACGTGCCACGTTAGTAGTAGATAACGTAACGTTAAAGGCGTCGCGTTGTTTAAAAAAAAAAACAAAAAATCAGCCGCCCCTCCTTTTTTGCCACTAACGGCTTTTTTTAAATTTGCAAATACCCCCCCCCCCCTCCAAATGTAAAACTAACGGCTAGTTTGTAAAAGAAAAACAAACACATTTTCCAAAACTTTTTCAACCAATATAAATACCCATTTACCACACTTTCACTACTCACTATATTCTTTACTACAACTCTAATAGCCAAAAAAAAAAAAAAAAAAAAAAAAAAAAAAAAAAAAAAAAAAAAAGTCTCAAGGCAACAACAACAATCCTAACTCGTTTACGAACCTCCTCGGTGGGTGAGGGAACCATACGCTGGTTCATCATCCAACCCGAATTGGGAAAATCCAAACCTATTCGATATGTCGAGCCAGAAACTTATCAAACAACATCAAACTTTAAGATTTTTGGCAAGAATCCAACAACAAAACACCTTAAAACCGATTTCAAAAATCTCCAATTCACTCGACAATCCCCACAATCCCAAACGGAACTAACGAAGTCCCGAAACACCTACGTCTTCTCCCAAAAAAACCAAAACTCGTACTAAACGAAAGTAAAAAAAAAAAAAAAAAAAAAAAAAAAAAAAAAAAATCCAATCACTGAAGACGACGAAATCGAAGCAGGGGGCAACAAGCATGAACGTTAGACCCCAAGTGAAGAAAAATACTTGCAACTGTGTTATGTGGCCGACAATGTTGAGGACGACCAAGTTGGTCGTTCCAACCCAATATATACGTTTTGGTAGCGGGTTCAAAATGAGTTCAACAAAGCAATGGGACGCACCGGAGACGGTTGATTTAATCATAATAAAATGGGACGCCACCGGAGAAATGGGACTGCGCCATTAATAGTGGAGGGGTTCGGGGTTTTTGCGTACCCATAAGAAATGGGACGCAACGGGAGACGGTTGATTTATACCGGTGATGTCCCAGCCAAGCAAACGGCTTTGTTGTCATGAATGAACAACCACGCCCGATGGGAAAAAAGCAGGCTGCGAAGAAACAAAAGTCCGAACAACGGCAAGCACCGGGGAACGGAGTACCGGAGGACCTGTTTCGTCGGTCCCATTCGGGAGGCCTTTGCGCGAGAGTATCGGGCTAAACGTGAAGATGCGTCCAAAGCTTACCAAGCAACCGCTGAAAACCAATTATCAGCAATACGGGCGAGGGACTTTGAATTTTTGTTGCTCGACACTACCGGCAAAGATCCTTACTACGTGACGCTGATTAATATGGAAAAGGACCGTATCATTGAAAAATACGGGTTGCCAAAGCGTACGGAATGAATAAATGTCTCCTCGATGCAATGTTTTTTTTTTATACATTTTTATTTGGTAATGCTTTTTATTTTTATTTCGTAATGTATTGTATTTTTTTTATTTCGTATTGTATTTTTAATTTCGTAATGTAATGTTTTTTTTTTCGTAACGTAATGTTTTTTTTATTTCGTAATGTAATATATTTTAAGATTTAATGTTATGGTTTTTTAAAAAATGAAGTATTAGTTTTAGTTTAGGGTTGAAATTGAAAATATATGAAAAGTTGAGTTAAAGTGAGTTAAGGTTGAGTTATTGTTGTGGGTGTTTTTTTGTGAGTTAAAGTTAAAGTGTTAAAGCTGATGTGTCGCTGACGTGGCGCTGAGTTAAAGTATAACTTGAGTTATTGATGTGGGTGCTCTAATAACGGTTTACTATCAATATCATGTAACTAAATGTTGTAGTGTATTAGTTTTAGTCAACAACGTATTTACTACTTAGAGCACCCACAGTGGTAACTCAAGTTAAACTTTAACTCAGCGCCACGTCAGCTTTAACACTTTAACTCAACACCCACATCAATAACTCAACCTTAACTCACAATAACTCAACTTTTCATATATTTTCAATTTCAACCCTAAACTAAAACTAATACTTCATTTTTTTTAAAACCATAACATTAAATCTAAAAATATATTACATTACGGAAAAAAAAAAGAAAAGAAAAAGAAAAAGAAAAACAAAAGAACATTACATTACGAAATTAAAAATACAATACGAAATAAAAAAAAATACATGACGAAATTAAAAAAAGAAAAAAGAAAAAAAAAAGCATTACGAAATTTAAAAAAAAAAAACAACATTACACCAAGGAGACATTTATTCATTCCGTACGCTTTGGCAACCCGTATTTTTCAATGATACGGTCCTTTTCCATATTCACCAGCGTCACGTAGTAAGGATCTTTGCCGGTAGTGTCGAGCAACAAAAATTCAAAGTCCCTCGTCCGTATTGCTGATAATTGGTTTTCAGCGGTTGCTTGGTAAGCCCTGCACGCATCTTCACGTTTAGCCCGATACTCCTCGCGCAAACCCTCCCCGAATTGGACCGACGAAACAGATCCTCCGGTACTTGTTCCCCCGGTGCTTGCCGTTGTCTCGGACTTTTGTTTCTTCGCAGCCCGCTTTTTTCCCATCGGGCGTGGTTGTTCATCATGACCAAACAAAGCCTCGTTTGCTTGGCTTGGGTCATCACCGGTTAAATCAACCGTCTCCGGTGCGTCCCATTTCTTATGAGAACGCAAAACACCCCAAGCCTCCTCACTATTAAACGGAGCGTTTTTGCTCTCATTACGGTACATTTCCTTGGCATGTGTGAGGATATCCATATCATTTCCCCACTTTTTTGATCGCGCAAAGCCCGCTTGTAACACGCGTTGAACTTTCCGCAATTATGGCTCAACGTTCTCCACTTTGACCGTATCATATCTTTGCTGCGCTTATGATAATTACTGTTGTTGAACTCATTTTGAACCCGCTGCCAAAACGTATCTTTTGCTTGGGAACGACCGACTTGTTCATCCTCACTTGCGGCCACATAACACGTTGCGAGTAATTTTTCTTCCATTGGGGTCCAACGTTCATGCTTGTTGCCCCCTGCTTCGATTTCGTCATCTTCACTGATTGGATCTTTGTTTTTTTTGGACTTTCTTTTAACACGAGTTTTGGTTTTTTTGGGAGGAGAAGTAGGTGTTTCGGGAACTTCGTTAGTTTCCGTTTGGGATTGTTGGGATTGTTGAGTAAATTGGAGATTTTGAAAATCGGAGTTTAAGGTGTTTTGTTGTTGGGATTCTTGCCAAAATCTTAAAGTTTGATGTTGTTGATAAAGTTCTTCACTCGACATACCGAATAGGTTTGGATTTTCCCAATTTGGGTTCGGATTCGGGTTGGATGATGAACCCGCGTACGGGTTCCCCCACCCACCGAGTAGGTTCGTAAACGAGTTAGGATTGTTGTTGTTGCCTTGAGACATTTTTTTTTTGGCTATTAGAGTTGTAGTAAAGAATATATTGAGTAGTGAAAGTGTGGAAAAATGAAGTGTGGTAATGGGTATTTATATTGGTTGAAAAAAGGTTTTGGAAAAATGTTTTTTTTTTTTTTTTTTTTTTTTTTTTTTTTTTTTTACAAAGCCACGAAAACACAGCGTTAGTGGGTTAACTTCCCACGTTAACGTTGCGTTAACGTCGTCGAATAAAATGGTAACGCAAGGAAAACGCGCGTTAAAGGCCACTTGGCCTTACGCGTTAGCACTGCACATGCTCTTAGAGAGGTGATTGAGAGTTTGAGACACTTATATTTTTATTGGGCACTCAATTGTATAAGCAGTTACAGCACACTGTAAGCATTTATAAATATGTAATACATACAGTAGAATATCCCAACAAAAAATGTGAGTGTACAAATTATTTTTCTTAAGTAAAAAGAATATATGAAATTGGGTGGTCTGTGTAATCTAAGAGTTTTATCGTCTACAAATTTAGAGTAGGCAAAATCATTTAATGGCCGCATATAATATATGCAAACGTGTTTAGTTCTAGCCTGCATTTTATGACGAAGTTGTAATTTCTCTGTCTTTTGTTGCAAAAGTTATGATAGCAAAATTTACTTATTAATGTTGGACCGTAGATATCTATACTACATATAATAGATGGATGATTCTTTTTTCAAATTTCAACACTTACAAGAAAATAAATATAATGTACACCACTTTAATGCACATAATTTTCAGATTTACAATAAAATAAACATAGTGTACAACACTTTAATACACATATTAAAAAAAAATAAAACACCACATTAATTCTATATAATTAATTAACTGGTCAATAAATACAATTAATATAGTTACTAAAACACCCCTTACATAAGAAATACAAATTATCAAGCATATTCTACTACCAAATTAAGCACAATTCTTGCATTAAATGTCACTAATACAAATAATAAAACACATTATACAAATATTCAAGTCCCGACGGGTAACGGGCCAAATGGACTTGAGCCCGAACGGGCGCGAGCCAAAAAGGGCTCGAGTCCGAACGGGCACGGGCCAACGGGCTTGAGCCTGAATGTGCACGGGCTAAACGAAATTCTTTATATCCGTAAATTTATTGTCAAAAATAACATAATAAACTAAATTACATGATTCACCGAAAAATTTTATTTTTAGGTACCCGCCGCTACAACGCGCGAGTTATTATTTGTTTGTCCTTAGCTCACTTTTATAATAATTTTTTGTAGTTGTATATTGTAATTTGTCATTAGTTAAAGGCAATATAATTAATCACTCTAATATAATATCACAGCCAAAGATCCTATCCTCATAAAATATCTAACAAAATTGTACCTAACCCCAACTTTTAGCTTCTGATCGTCTTCTCCACCAAAAAAATTAACCGAATCCTTAGCCCTTAACACTACTTTTTTTTAGGGGTATTCATCGGTTCGGTTCTCGAGTTAATCGATTTATTCGGTTCGGGTTGTTCGAATAATTTTCTTTTGGGTCATAACCGAAAATTGGAACCGAAACGAAAATATATGTGACCGAATCAAACCGAAGTTCGGTTCGGTTATGGGTCAAAACCGAAAACAGAAATTTGTACTTGAATTGCAACATTTATATTTTTTTTTAATATTTAATTTTATAGATTTTTGAAAAAAAAAAAAAACTTTTTCAAGTCTAAAAAGTATTTTTTATATTAGGATAAAATTTTAATGATATTATTTTTTATATAATAATAATATAAATATATAAAAAATATATATAATATTATATAAATTTGGCTTTCGGTTCAGATAGCCAAAACCATATCCAAACTGAAAATCGTATTTTTAGTTCGGTTCGGTTCAATTTTGACAAATTCGGTTCGATTATAAATTCGGTTCGATCTTTTTTCGGTTCGGTTCGGTTCAGTTTTCGATGTATTACCCGAACCATGAACACCCCTACTTTTTTAACTTGTATTGGGCTTTACAAAAACCACATAACTTGAAATGAAAACTACTGATTCAAATTTAAGTTACTCAAATGAGATACCAAACACTTTTATTAGATCGGCCTAATTTTGTTCTTTCTGCACCATATACTTCTTCCTTATCAAAATAAAGTTTACTTTGTAAATATTCTAAGTTTAAGAATTCTACTAACTGCACTCTCCACTAATCAAATATCACCAACACCCACTAAATGGTTAGAATACAAAGCCGACATTTATTTTGATATATTACAAAATGAAAACATAAACATTTATTTTGAGACGGAAGAAGTAACAAAAAATTGAAGTTGCGAGACAATCTCCGATAACTATAATAAAAATTAAAACCTTTTTAAATAAGAACTTTCACCCGGTGCAACGCACGGCATACAAAACCCTTGTTAAAATCAAAATTCCAAACGTTGAGACGGTTGAGTAGTCACTTTCATGAAAATTTCGATTCTTTAAATATGTTTTCTTAGGTAAAACTTGCTTTGCTAGAAAAATGAAGTTGTTCTTGACTTATGTATTCGGTAGATATTTATTAGTTTTTGTTTATGCTTTTGTAGTATCAATCAAATAATAAACTTAACACATAACTAAAAAGCTAAATAGGTTTGATTAATGTTACCAACAAAATGAACATATATCTTTATGTAAAACATGCGTTGAGGTATTTTACTTATATACAACAATTATATTGTATAACTTTTTCTCCGTCCTCTCTCTAAAACATAAGACTCACTTCTCTAGGAAAAAAAAAAAAAAAAAAAAAAAAAAAAAAAAAAAAAAAAAAAAACTTCTCACAGATCTCTAAATCTCCTTCTCCGGCGGTCGTCGGTCTTGCCGGCCGTCTGGACCTCCTCTCCCATCCTTTCTTGTATATTTTCTCCTTCCTACAATAAAAGCCTTCTCACAGATTCTCTCATCTTCCCATCTTCGCCGCTGCCGCCGTAGTCGCTGCCTCACTGCTGTCTTCTGCTCAGATCCGTTACCATCTGGTTGCTTCTGCTCAGATCTGTTGTTGGTCCGTCATCGAGGGTTTGCTGTTGCCTTGGGTTTTGACTTTAATCTGTTTGGTTTGGTCTGGCTCCTTTAAGGATGCCTCATGTTATCTTCTATGTATGTTTTATGTACTTTGTGTACTTTTGCAAGCTACATCTTCATATGGTTGTGTCTTACAAAAGCTCACTTTGGTGATTCCCTCCACCCTTGTATGGTGTTGCTGTAGTGTGTACAACTATTTATAGTGTATGTTTGTTTTAGGTTAACTTGTTACCTTGTGTATTTTGTTTGGCAAGTCGGTTTCGATTTTGCCCTTTATATTCGATGTAACTTGTTGTGTTCAAATACCTCAATTTGTGAGGACGAAATGAAATCCCTCTTTAAAAAAAAAATAATAAAATAAAAAAAAAAAAAAAAAAAAAAAAAAAAAAAAAAAAAAAGGAACTGGTTTATTGATATTTATTACTGTAACTTCTTACATAAATTAGTAGACAAATACTATATACCCCGTTGTAATTATTAGATACACAGATCTACCAAATTAATTACACGTGGATTTTAAAGAGTGTTTAATATTTAGAATAACTTTTATTTATATTTCCAAAATTGTTTACAGTACTTTAATGTGTATGTAATATTTCTCGTGTCGTACAGCCAACCACACAAGTGGAAAATTTTCTTTATGATAGAAAATCGCAAAAGTTTGTATACTACGAACTTTCATGTTTTGCATGTTTGACCATCAATAGTTTTTTTGCCGGTTCAACTCATTGCTAGCTTGTTTGAACTTCTAGACAAAAACGTTTTTGTTTACTTTACATTTACATTAAAAAAGAGGTCTGTAACACAGGATAAAATCAAAATAGAATATAAGAATGATTGATGCACACAAAATCGACCGCGAATCACAACTTCACCTGTAGATCTCAAACATACCGGCCCTTTTATCTTTCATGAGTATCGAGGAGCAACTGTGTCAAAATATAGTTGCATGTCGTGTTCCAATCACCATATGTAGGCATGTATCAATAATTTTACTCTCTAAAGTTGCAAGTCATTGAAAGTTTGAAACCACATATCTAATGTCTAGTTGTGTATATAAAAGTTGTGAAGAGCTTCGAGAATCGAGTTTATCATGTTTAAAGTATCTTGCGTGATACATGTGGAATTTTATCGGATAAAGACTCCACCACATCAAAGAGACGATAATTCATCATTTTATAAGACTATATCAAACCAAATTTCTTTAAATAGCCAAACTATTACTCATATCGTCAAGTATTCGTCCATTTTTTATTTTTCAGTTTATCATAAATTAATTGTTATATACCAAACGTAATAGTTAGAATTTTTAAAGGATACTAACTTGTCAAAATTCATAGTTGTATGTAACCCACAAAATTTTTGACTTTTTGTTTACTGTACTTTTTAATTTCAATTTTTTGTATATTTAAGTAATATAACATTTCTTGGCGGACTGTTTCCCGATACGAAATATAATAATCCTATGCTACCCGGTATCAATAAAATAATCGTATAGTGTCTTGCCTTATAAAAATAAAAACAGTTGTTACCGTTTCCCAATACGAATAGAATAATACTCCTATACTACTTGACTTATAAAAATATTATTATTAGTGCAATAAAATGGTACTAGTATAGTTGGGTCTCTATCAAAAGTTTTTTATATTTACAATGACCTCAAGCTATCAAAGCATCCAAAATAAAAAAAATGTGTTATACACCCACCGACTCCAGCAGTTCTAAGGACTGACACGTGTTTGCGAACTCTTCAAAGCACGGGTACGTGGCAACCCACACCAATCCTCCATGAATGACTAGAATAGCAAACTCAATCTAATCAAAAATCACAAACCAAAAAATAAAAAGAAACACCCAGCGGTTGATGACGGTTGTTAGACTCATGGGAAAACCGAGTTTTTGGGGTTGTTTACCTCGACAACTAATTTGGGGTTTACAGATTACTGTGTACCTTTTTTTTTGTATATGTTTTTAGTTATGGTGGATTTTTGATAAATAATTACATGTCCTTTATATCTCAGATTTGATGTAGCTTTGCTATTTTGAGTTCTTTGATACATAATGGCATCCAAGACGGGACCGGAGCCTAACCTCGAAGATGGGTATGAACCATGGTACTATATTTTTTAATATCTTTATGGTTTTAGTTTATAAGAGACTTTAATAGCTAATTAGATTCAAAGATGCACAGGAACATCAACATCAGGGTTACCAGTGAGTTGTACAGATTCGTTGTAGCTTTTGTTGATGCGGTTTGATGTTCGAGGCCGTCTTTTGCAGTATCTGAGGCGAGGTCATCTAAATATGGAAATTCTTTGGGTCAATACGTTTGTTGTGAGAGGGTCTAAGCAGGTATATATTAATAATGGTACGTTTGCCGTTAAATTTTTTTACATACCAGTTCAGATAAGTTAATAATAAAATAGGTTGATGTAATATTGTTTGCGGAATTAGTTTATCATTTAGTTAAAGTGGACTGCTAGGAGTAGATTATGCGTGATTCCAGATTACACACCTCCTATGCTGTGCCTAATTTTTTTGGGTCATATACGTCTTTAGTGACACGAAAGTCGTAATTGTTTATCAGTTAAAAATTTTAAGTTGCAGTTTTCATGGTATACAGGGAGTTACTCTCAAAATAGCTGCTGTGATGGAGTGGAACGAATGACGCAGTGGGGAGCAAAACATCCGAGCACATCTCGCGTAGCGCAAAACATGTTGCAGGAATTTAGCCCCATCTCCTTTTAATTACATGATGGATCAAGTATTTAATGAAACAAATTTTCAATTGCTCATTTCATATGAATTATACGATGTTGGTAATTTATCTTTGCCAAGATAAGTACTTTGAAATTCATGATACGAAGCTAGGATAAGTAGTTTGAAATAGCCTAAGATAGGGGGTGCTTGCATTTTGGAATTCATGAAAAGAAGGTAAGACAACCCGTTCGAAATGCGCTAGTAAAAATGGAATTTGTGCACGTTGTGGATTCTTTTAAATGAAGGAATAATTATTTATTGTTGTGTGGTAATAGAGGCGTTCAAATGTACATTTCAGAATTTTTCATTTTTTCATTACCTGAAGTAATTTACTTGGACAAATGTGAAAACCACAAACGTTAAGCCACAATAAAACATATGTCGATTACCCCGCCGCAACGCGGCGGGTACATCCATCTCGTTTTGTTACAATTTTAGCCATCCTTACGCCTCCCTTTTATCAATAGATAGGTAAAATCGTCACAAAAAACTAAATGATAAACACAAAAGTCAAAATTTAAAAAGCAGGGTGTTAATACAAATATCGCCTAAAAACGTTATTTATATTTTACGATCTTTGCTATGTTTTGTTAATGACAAAGTACAAACTTTAGCTTATAAGTAAATCATTACTTTAGTTTTAAGTCTTGTATAAACTAGACTTTACATTTCTTTTTAAACATAACATAAGTTTTTACTTCTTTAAAAAGAAAATGTCACATCTCATCAATATGCATTTATAGAAAGTTTATGTGTTTGACCATCTTTGGTTCTTACACATGTTTGGAAGCATTCCACATTGAGTCAATGCATGAAATAAGTTGATGTGACCTTGTTTGTCTTTGAGAGATTTATTACAACTTTGTGTGCAAGTTTTGTAGTGTCAGTTCTGGCGGAACCCTGGAGTTACACGGGCGGAACCCTTTTGAGGGTGCCGTCGTTTCCGCCAGAGCTGATGCTTGTTTGTGTATAAATACCAAACTACTTGCAAGAAATCTCTCATCACTTTAGGACATATATTCCACATATCCTCTCATCTAACTCAGTAACATTTGACTTGTGTGATTCTCTTATGTAGCAAAGGAGTTCACAAGTTCATCCAAGAAGTTACAAGTTTCAAATCATAAGTTGCAAGACTTGTTAGCTTTGTTATGTATAGACTTTGGTAGTTTATACTTAATTTGTATCTTGTGTAGAAGTGATCGGTTAGTATTTTAGGCCTTAAAATACATAGTGTGACGGGAGTTTTTGTACCCTTGTAAAAGAACTAACGGGAGTGGTTGTACCTTTGGTAAAGAACTCGACATCTAGCTTACTGTCGGTAAAAGGAATTAGGCGACGATAGGTTGGTTCTACCTTGAACTAGAACTCGGTATTTAGTTTTGTACCGGATAAACCTGTAAGCGACGAGTGAAAAGGTTTCTCCACCGGGAAAGGAGTTTGTTGACTAGTGCTTTAAACTCTCGAGTTGGATACTCGGGGCGTGGACGTAGGGCAAGGAAAATAGAGTTCTTTGTAGCCGAACCACGATAAATACTCGTGTCATGGTTTGATCGTTTCTTTATTTATTCTTACTTGCTACTTATTATCTTTTAGATCATATCTTTGATAGTATCCATGCTTACATCTTTGATTGTTTGAAAAGTATATCTTAGATTATATCTTTGATTATACGAAAGTTTTTAAAAGATAA
>LBNU01009958.1:117754-172139 GCA_014162995.1 Artemisia annua | reverse complement strand
CGGAACTTTGTGAGGTCAACTGGTTTCCCATTTGGATCCGCATCTAACTTAGTTGTGTTAGCCATAGGAGTATTGCAAGTATCACAACTGGTCATTCCATGTTTCTTTATTATCTCAAGAGCGTATTTGGACTGATTTAGGAAAATTCCACGGGGAGACTGATGAACTTGTAGTCCCAAAAAGAACGTAAGTTCACCCATCATTGACATTTCAAAATTTTGTTTCATTAATCTGGCAAAAGCGTTTGAGTACTTTTTGTTTGTAGAGCCAAAAATAATGTCATCGACATATATTTGCACAATTAAAATATCTTCCCCGTGTTTTTGAATAAACAAAGTTGGATCTAGTAAACCTTTTGTAAAATAATTAGCAAGCAAGAAAGCAGTAAGTTTATCATACCACGCCCTGGGCGCTTGTTTGAGACCATAAAGAGCCTTCTTAAGTCGGTAGACATGATTTGGGTGCTCTGGGTCGACAAATCCCTCTGGCTGACTAACGTATACCTCCTCACGTAGTTGACCGTTCAGAAATGCAGTTTTCACATCAATTTGATAAACGACCGTGTTTTTATGAGCAGCGTATGCTCAGAATATTCGAACAGCTTCGAGTCTAGCCACTGGTGCAAAAGATCCCTCAAAGTCAATGCCTTCCTCTTGAGTATATCCTTTAGCTACCAAACGTGATTTGTTTCGAATAACATTGCCTTCTGCGTCCAACTTGTTTTTCCAAATCCATTTTAGCCCAATGACATAAAATCCATCCGGTCGTTCAACTAATTCCCAAACTTCAAGACGTTTGAATTGGTTGAATTCCTCTTGCATTGATTCAATCCAGTTGTCGTAAGTGAGAGCTTCTTTAATATTTTTCGGTTCATCATGACAAACTGTTAGAGCATAAATGCAATGTTTGGCATCGAAATGAAGTTTTTGTCTAGTCATAACTGGAGCTGTTGGATGACCGATAATGTTGACAATTGGATGGTCACGAGTCCAATGATGTGTTGAAGGGTGAGGGTTATGAAACTGCTGCATATTAGTTGGTTCCAAGTTGCGTGTTGACGACTCAGCAATATCAGAAAGGTTCGGAGTCGGTGAAAACGGATTGAAGAACGCATTTGGATCATAATTTGCAGGTTCGGGTACTTGTTGTTGGTTCAGATCTTCAGTTGGGTTGTCGGTGTTGGAAGCGGTTTGTTCTTCTATTGTTGGTGATTCAGTCGGGGGTGCATCGGGTGTTACTATTGTAGTTGTAGTAACCGTTGTATCAGGTACTTGAATATTATCAGGTTGAGCAGCGGAACTAGTGGATACATCGGGTGCACGTGTCTCAAATGAATCATCGAACAAAGGAGAAAACAATGTTTCCAATTCTCGACGAGTTAGTGACAACGGTTCAGCTGAAGAATCTGGAAAGTTTAGACGGTTGGTTGCGGGTCCTAAGCTGTTTTGCTCAGAAGCCATTTCTGTGAGCTCATCGAAATTAGCATGGATAGTCTCCTGAATCTCTCTAGTACGACGGTTGTAGATTCTAAAACCTTTGGAGTTTTCACAATATCCAATGAAGATACCGACGTCAGCCTTTGCCTTAAGCTTTCCAAGATCATCACGATCATTATTCGGATAACAAAGAGATCCAAATACATGAAAGTGTTGTATGTTGGGCTTTCGTTTGTGAACAATTTCATACGGTGTGACTTTGTGACGTTTATTGATCATACAACGATTTTGGGTGTAACATGCGGTAGAGACGGCTTCTGCCCAAAGATAATCTGGTAATTGAGCATTAATGAGCATCGTTCGTGCGGCTTCCACTAACGTCCTGTTGCGTCTTTCGACCACTCCATTTTGTTCGGGAGTCCGTGCAATTGATGTTTGATGTTCAATTCCAACTTTCTCAAAGTATGCACGAAGAGTTTGATTCTTGAATTCAGTTCCATTATCTGTTCTTACAATTCTTACTGTGTTGCGAAGTTGAACCTGAATTTTCGTGAGAAAGGTGATTATCATTGATGGAGCTTGATCTTTGCTTCGAAGAAAGTAGACCCAAGTCCATTTGGAGAAGTCATCGACTATCACAAGTATGTATCGTTTCCCATTAATCGTTTGTACTCGCATTGGTCCACATAAATCCATATGAAGAAGTTGAAGAACATGATCAGTGCTCGGTTCTGGTTTGGTGGTGAGGTGTGCACGTTTGCTCTTTCCTTGTTCACAAGCGGGACATAGGTGATCTTTTGCATATCGGAACCTTGGAAGACCGTCAACTAGTTTATGGCGAGCAAGATCAGTCATAGTTCGGAAGTTGAGATGTGACATGCGTTGGTGCCATAACCAGGATTTTGTCGATTCAGCCTTTGAAAGTAGACAAATGGGAGAGGAAGCGGTCATGTCGGACATTGAAATTGTATATAGACTGTTTCCACGTGTGCCGGACATGAGATCATTTCCTTGTAGATCACGAACAAAGCATGTTTTCTCCCTGAATGCAACTTCCAGATCACCATCACAAAATTGACCAACTGAAAATAGATTGTGACCAAGGCCTTCAACATAATAAACACGACTAATTTCGATATTCCCACTGACATAGTCCCCATAGCCCATAATTGCAGCGAAATGATCATTCCTGAATCTGACAGTACCAATGAACTTTGAGACAAAGTTTTTTAACAGTTTGAGATTGCCTATCATGTGTCGGGAGCATCCGCTATCAACAATCCAGAGAACAATTTGCACCACCTGCATCAAATGAAAGAGACGACGATGGTACAATGGTAAGGGTGGAACCCGAAGAAGTTGTGGGTTCCGTTGGGTTAGAAGCACACATGTTAACAATTTTAGGAATCCATTTAAAGTTATGTGTCCTTCGTAACCAACGTTGCCAATTCCAACTAGATTTAGCCTTCTTTATATCATATTCAGTGACAGTTGGCATTATCCTAGAGGTATTGTTCGCAACTACTAGGTTAACTATATCATTCTTAGAAACTACACAGGGCATAAGTCCTAGCACAGATTTAGAAGCATTAGTGGGCCTAGATTTTCTGCCTAATGTACGTTTCTTATGACGAGATAAAAGAGAATTTGCAACACATTTAGAATGATCACCAGATAACATACTCTTACGACAAAACACACATGAAGCATCAACTTTTAAAACATTCAAAGGTTCATCATTCGTCATACATAGATTAGAATTACAATTTGCCAAATCAGTATCTAAATCTAGTGCAGGATGAGTCTTATTCAAAGTCCTAGGGTGTTCTTCTACTTCAGAGGCTTCTAGTGTCTCTCTTCTACGTTGCAAAATCCTATTCTTCCTTTTCATTCGTTTATGCTTGGATCTGCTAACGCTATGAGTGGCAACTATTCCTGTAGAAATGGAAGGATCCAAATTAGACTTCTTAGTGTGTTGTGCTATATTTGGTATGTCTAATGAGTACATTCCTGGAGCAATTACATTAGTGTTGACAGATTTTCCTTTTTCAAGCTTACGTATTTTCTCTTTCAACTCAATGATAATGTGCATTTTATCTTGAATTTCACTGTCGAGTTTTCGGTTAAAATAAAAATATTCATCATGACTTTTTTGCCAAAAATCTGTAACTTCTTGCAATTCTGCAATTTCCTTTTCATATCTCGAGATTTTACTTTTAAGGTCTTCGTTTTCGTTTTGAAAAGTTGTGGAAGTTTTAAGACTTTGTAATTTCAGTTCGAAATCAAGACTTTGGTTTTGACACCATTCAAGCTTTTTGTTGAGTTGAGAAATCTCATTTGAAAGTTTGTTTTGCACATCATCATTGTGTTTTCGGAGATTAACGTTTTCATCTTTTAATGTCTCAATTTGTTTAGGTAACAACTCAACATCATCACAGTGATCATCAACAAGCATAGAAGTACCAGATTCATAAAGAGAATAATCACAGAAATTATATCAGCACTAAGAACATGTTCCAAGAGTCGATCAGCTTCTTTTTGTAAAAATTGATTTTGACGTTTTTGATTAAAAATTGCTTGTTCAGTTTCTTGAAACACATTCATCATAGATGAGACTTCTTTTTGAAGTTCCTGTTCCCAGTGGTGAGCACAATGACGCAAATGTCATGCAATTGGTAAAAACTGTTTTTGAAACACTTCTCGTTTTTCTCTCTCATGAGGAGTAGTAATAGTAAAAACCGTTATTTGAGAGTTGCGTTCAATGGCTTCATCTAATTGTTTAATATTATCCATGAACGTGTCGAAATACTTAAGTATACGACAACATGTAGGAAGATTTTGAATTTTGTTATCATTTGGTAAAGGACCGTTTATTTGCACCACTGGTTTAGCAGGAGCTACATGAGAAGTAACTTCTTGAGGTTTGATAATGTACCATGGTTGTTCAGATTTCTCTTTTTGCGGTGTGAAAATATCAGTAATTGGAGGCATTTTAGAGTAATCAAAAGGTTTATTGTATGTCACATTTTCCATTTTTGATCGACTCTCTTCTTCAATTTCATATTCCTCTTCACAATCATATACAACAGTACGAACAACAGTATCGTCAAAGAGATGATCTGCACTATATAACTTTGGAATCTCATTGAGTGCTACACGTAAAAAACATGGTGAATCACTTCCAATTGCAAAGCCGTGACCATTGTTTGTTCGAGTTACTGAAAACTTTTGAATAGTAGTCACTGAATTACCAGTTTTATACACAACATTTTGAAATTCTTTAAGCTTGTGTTCCAATTCAACAATCTCATCAACGTATGACTTAACTTTCTTTCTTGTTTTTTGTTTATGTTCCGTGAACTCAGCTTGACAATTTGACAACTCCGTTTTGGTTTTTAAAATTATTGCTTCAAGTTGTGCAATTTGTTTTTTGTGTTCAAACGCTTGTTTTTCCAGCTCAGAAGCTAAGTCATTTTTAGACTCCATAATTTTAGCAATTTGGTGTTCTAACTCTTTTTCGTGACGAGAAGATTTTAGAAAAGCAGCTTCAAAGCCTTTTTCCCGTTGAATCAGTTTTTCCGCGTTTGACAGTTGAAATTTATAGCACTCAATATCCCTGGTTAATAATGCATTTTTCTTTTTCAATCTAGCATTAAGCTCTTGACATTTAATGTTTTGAGATTGACTAGTCATAAGAAGGGACTGAATTTCTGAATCTGGACCAGACGAAGGATCAAAATGTTCAACGTGAGCATTGTTATCATTGACAGTTTCAGTATCCGAATCATCAAATGTGACAACTGGGTTAATTTGAAAATCATCAAATATAACTTTTGTGTCCATTTGAGTATTCGTGTGTGTAGATAACAATGAATCATCTTGAACTTCTTGTTCCTTGTAAGATGCAGATGCAGATGGGGAGGCAATTTCATGTATGAGGCATGAGCTAAGATCAGTTACCTGAGAAAGACCATCAGTGTCATAAACTGGGCCTGAGTCACTTATGTGGAGTTCATGCATGTTGGCCATCAGCATAACAGCAGCTTCCAAATCTTCCATGTCATCATCAGAATGTGCACTAGCCATGAAGCTGTTGTCATTTGCATTCGTGTTGCTGCAGGCTTCATCTTTGAGAGCAAGGAGTAATGCCTGTTTGTGATACTTACTTCCTTGAGTTCTCGGTGATGGACATGCAGTTGCCAAGAGACCTATTCCATTGCAGTTATAGCATCTGATGACTGTATTCCCTGATTCAGTATTCCCTGTGTCAACAATCTCTGCCTTTCTCTGATGGACACCACCATTGTTCCTGAATCCTCCATTGTTGNTTTTCCTGAATCCTCCATTGTTATTAAACCGTTGTCCAGAAATAGAGTTACCCATATTACCACCCGATCCGAATCTGCTACTGTTGCGATTCTGAATCTCAACGCGACCATCGTGAATGACAGCTTGATTCCTTGTATTTGAAGATGAACGAAGACGATTGTTGGACTTGTTTGAGAATTTGCTGAAAGCCCGAGCAATGAGTGCAATTCCTTGGTTGAGACTGTTGAAGTGCTCATCATCATCGTCATCATTAGCAGTGAGTGGTGTAGACAAGGTGTCATTGTTGTCATATGATGCAAATTGATTTGCAGGAGGGTGCGATGAAGAATCATAAGATGAATACGGAGATGGGTTATTGTGATAAGCCTGTTCTGGATGATAAACATTGTGTTGTAGTGGTGGAGCCGGAACATGTGATTGAGCAACAAGCGCCAAAGAGTTTGTAGTTGGGGGCTGTGAATAGTTTCCTCTGAGAGCGCAATCATTGTCAACTTCATGTTGATGATGTTTCAGATAGTCATACAACAAACCATATGGTGTTTCATGCAGGTTTCGTGCTTGTCGAACAAATGTCACATACTTCTGCCAATCAGGACCAAGACATCCTAAGAACTTCGTGTTGACAGCAATCTTTGGTAAGATGATGTTGTGTCTATCGAGGTCATTAATGATGTTAGTGAAGTAGTGATAGTATGACTCAAGTGATTCCATTGGCTCAATCATGAAATGTGTGTATTCCATGTAAAGTTTTGACTTCATGTCCTCCTAATTCAACTGAGTTCCTTCCATTAAGAGATGAACATGTTCCCACATTGCCTTAGCAGTTTTCTGAGCATCAACACTGCGAAAGATTGCATTAGGTATGCCTTGCAGAATGTAAATCATGGCATATTCATCAGCTTCTTTGTGAAGTACTTGTTCTGTAGTAAGTTAAGTATCAGTAAGGGGTCTGTATGATTCCGGTATTGGTGGATTAGCATTAGGATCACCAGGGACACGGGTAGTCGGTGTTACAAATGGGCCTTCATTGATAACTTGTCTCATGTATTTGCCATGTGGTTTCTTGAGTTCAAGAAATCTTAGGAATCGACTTGACCACTGAACATAATTACCGGGTGTGAGCATGGGTGGTGTGTCAAGTGAACCTGCTTCATGTCTTGATTGTTGAGTAGTGATTACTTCACACATTTGGTCAAACCAATGAGTTTGTTTCGACGGTTGAGTGATTTGTTGCATTGGAAATGGTGGAGGTTGAGGCAGTTGTTGATGTTGATGCATCATGACATGTTGTTGAGAGACCATTTGATTATATGGATATGATTGTTGAGGTTGTTGTTGTTGAAATTGTTGTTGTTGTTGACGAAACAATTGTGTTTGATGATAGGGTTGCTGATGATGAAAGTTGTAGTACGGTGGTTGAGACATGATGAAATACTTGTGTGAAAATGGATCTTGTAGAAGGTATAAGTGTTATGCCAATTCTCGAAAACTATCCCAAGTATGTTCTCAAAGTTTAAAATGTTGAATATCTCGAAAAACAGTCAAAGTAACAAAGATTTCGAAAAAACACAAAAGATTTCGAAAAAGTTCAAAATTTCTCGAAAAAACAGTTTATCGAAAAAATTTTAGCAAAATTTTCGAGAAATTTTTCTTTAGTGGAAATTAGTAAAGTTCTCGAAAATTATGAAAGGATTTCGAAAGTTTTCCAAGGATCTCGAAAATCAAAAGATTTAGATAAGCCAGAAAAGATCTCGAAAGTTCAAAATTTTCGAAAAATTTCAACAAAATTTTCGAGATTATACAATAACGAAAATATCCAACAAGTCGAAGTGTTTTCTTTCTTATACAAGAGAGAAAAGCACTGAGTAACCAACGAAAACACTTTAGGAGCAGTCACAAAAGATCTCGAAAGTTAGGGTTTAAGGATTTCGAAAGTTTGACAAATTTTGGCAGATTTTTGTTTTTGTAAAAAGCAATCCAAAAACACGTTTTTAATCCATGATTCTTGTACAACTAACCTTAAAATGATGAAATCTTAAAGAAAGTTGCAAACTTGAACAACTTCTTGAAATTTTGAAAAATTTCGAAAACAAGTACAAGTTTAAAAACTTACATATTTTTGCAAAAAATTTGATATTTTATTGGTTGTTTGAGTTTGTAACACAAGTTTGATGACAAATATGTGATAGAAACACGAAACAAACAAGAAAGTAGCAAAATTTAATCAAAAATAACGACTAAAAAACTAGGTTTTGGATCGTTGAGAACAAAAAAAAAATACACCTTCTTTTGGCGATTGATACCACTTGTTAGGTCACCATATTGTAAACACAAGTATTGATTAGATAGAATAAGATGAGAAATAGAGTTTGGTTGATTAGATCAAATATGAAGAATAAAAGTGCAAGAGTTTCCTTATGTAAATGAAATAACCAACAAGAGAAAGGGATTACATGGTGTCCTATTTATAGGAGAGGAGCTAGGGCAACATCCCTTCTCCTTCCTTTCTCTTAAACGTACGGGCCTAAAGCCCATTGGACGAGTATTGGACTCATCCTTAAACATTACAAGATTAATAAACTTAGCAACCTATTACAAATGTAGAAATAACCGAGACTTGACTCAAACGTTGAAAACTTAGGTTCTAACATGGTTTCCCCACTTGGCTGTGATGTCAAACGTATTGTGGTTTCCCCACTTGACTGTGATGCCAAACGTAGTATTGTGGTTTCCCCACTTGACTGTGATGCCAAACGTAGTATTGTGGTTTCCCCACTTGGCTATGATGTCAAACGTAGTATTATGGCTTCCGCTTCATTGTCATCATTGTTTATATGACCTCATTGTCATAATTGTTTATATGGCCGTATTGCCAAAAATTGTATATTTAACGGTATTGCTACACTTACCTTTGAATCTTGGTACAAATGTTACTTTCATTTACATAAACCAAATCATAAATGGGCAGTGGGTTGTAAATACACAGGTTGCAAGTCTTGTATGGCCGGGACTTGGAACTAGGTGGATTTACAATGCCTTTGCTGGGAAATCTTCATTCAAATGCTTTTCATTACATTCATTTTCACTAAACTCTATGAACTCACCAACCTCGTGTTGACGCTTTAGCATGTATTTTCAGGTATTAAGCAATGGCACACTACTGGAAGCTTTTGGCAGGGCATGGCATGGTCATAGAAGACTCTGATATTCATATGGGGACCGGTTTAAACTATTTTAAGGGCCTAACTACGCACTACTTTTAACAATGTAAATTCAACACTTTTGTTAAACGATTTTATTCTAAATGAATGAGATGAAAACCGTTCTTTGCACTTGTGTTGTGATACCAATTGAGTTGCACCCCAGCAACATGTAAGCTTCCGCTAGACCCGATTTTGGGGGTGTGACAAGTTGTTTCTTCATCACGGACAATCATACATTATCATACATACTCTCATTACTTATATCTAACTCATTCATCTTTCATTTTAGTGAGATTCTCTTTTAGCAAGAAGATCACAAATTCATATCAAAGACATACAAGCTTCAACGCAAAGTTGCAATACTTGTTTGTTTAAGTAGTGTGTGAACCTTTGTTTTTCATACTTTCATTTGATTGTATCTATTCATTAGTGATTGGTTAGTATTTTAGTCCTCAAAATACATAGTGTGACGGGAGTGGTTGTGCCCTTGTAAAAGAACTCGACATCTAGCTTTGTGTCGGTAATCTTGTGTAAGCGACGTGTAAGGTTTCTCCACCGGTGAAAGGAGCTTGTTGACTAGTAAGAGAAACTCTCGAGTTGGATACTCGCGTTGTGGAGTAGGGCAAGGAAAAAGAGTCCTTGTAGCCGAACCACGATAAACATTCGTGTTGTGGTTTGATTGTTTCTTACTCTATTCTTGCATATAACTTATTGGTTATTAGTGTAGATTGTTGATTACACGTAAAGTTTTCTAAAGCAATTAAATTTAAAACCCGGCAAACTATTCAACCCCCCTTCTAGTTTTCCACAATTGGCATCAAGAGCTTCATTACTCAAGATTTCTAAAATATATTGTATTTTAAAACTTGAAACGATCCATGGATTTTGAAAATTTCAAAGAAGGGCAATCTATGCAAAGACCACCACTATTTGAACCGAATGGTTTCATATATTGGAAAAACCGCTTTGAAACTTACGTGAATTCAAAAGATATAGATTTGCAGTATATAATAATTGAAGGTGATAACAAAATCACTTTTAAAGATATTGCTATTGGTAAAGATGAGGATAGCTCACTTACTAAACATAGTGATGATCAAAAGAAATTAGTTGCTAAAAATAATGAAGCCAAAATGATGTTTTATAATGCTTTACCAAAGAAAGAGTATGAAAGAGTATTTTTGTGTAAAACCGCTAAAGATATTTGGCAAACTTTAATAATCACTCATCAAGGAAACTCACAAGTTAAAGATAACAAAATTGATCTCCTTGTTCAACAATATGAGCAATTTTCTATTCCTGAAGATGAAATTATTGATTGTGCATTTGCTAGGTTTAACACCATTATTACTTTACTTAAAGCACTTGAGGAATCTTTTTGTTGTAAGAACTTTGTCAGGAAATTTCTTAGAGCACTCCATCCAAAGTGGAGAGCAAAAGTGACGGCTATTTAAGAATCTCAAGATCTTTCGAGCATGTCACTTGACGAGCTAATTGGAAACCTCAAAGTTCATGAAATGGTAATGGAAAAGGATTCGGAGATAGTCAAAGGCAAGAAAGAAACGGTCAAATCTATTGCCTTAAAAGCTAGAGTTGAATCAAGTGATGATGATGAATCTAGTTCGGATAGCGATGATGAAGAATATGCCATGGCCGTTAGAGACTTCAAGAAGTTCTTTCGAAGACGAGGAAAGTTTATAAGACAACCTAAGGATGACAAGAAATCTTTCCGAAAAGATCGTGACGATAAGAAAGGGAAGGGTGAACGAAAGTATTTTAGATGTGGAGACACGAGTCACCTCATAGGAGAATGTCCAAAGCCACCCAAGAACAAAACTCAAATAGCCTTTGTAAGTGGTGCTTGGAGTGATAGTGAAGATGATGACAAAGAGCCAAAGACTGACGAGATTGCTCTCATGGCTCATAACTCAAATGAGGTACACTCCGATTCATCTTGCCCTTCTATTGATGATGATACGTTGCAAAAAGAATATAACAAACTTTGTGAACTAAGCTTAAAAATCATAAACAAAAACAAATTTTTGAAAACTAAAAAGGAGTTTTTGGAAAATGAAGTTTACGAGTTAAAAGAAAAAGCCAAACATTTAGAAAAGAGTAAAGCCATTGACACAATGTACAAGTCATGTCAAGAGCTTAAACTTGAAATTGAGAAACTTAGAATCACACAAAATGATCTCATTAAACAAAACTCAAAATTCAAGAGGTTTGATAAAAGTATATCATGTGCGGATGAAATTATGAAAATTCAAAAATCACCACATGATAAAACCGGCCTAGGATTTATGAAACTAGGAGACCTAGGTAGTCTAAAGAAACAAACCAAAAAAGAACAAGAAACCAACAAAACTGCCACATTGTCCCACGGATCAGACGGAACCAAAAACAAGGTTACGTCCGTGGAACAAATTGGTTCCGTGGGAACTATAACAGAACCAAGTGGTAGTTCCTCAAACCGTTCAGAATTCGTTAAAGTTACTAAGAAATCTAATGTAGTTTCAACTGAAAAAAAACTAAAACCGGCTATCAAAGTAGGAGTAGGACTTGTCAAGAATGAATTTAGAACTAGGATAACTCAACCAAGGTCCAAAACTCCTATTCCCAAACGCCCTTTTCCAAAGAGTAACTACAACACCCAACACAACTATCAAAATGGTTGGAACCAAAACTTGCCAAGACAATACCAAGTTCCAAATTACATGTCTTAGAACCCATATCAACCATTTCGATACATGAACCAAAGTAATGGTATGTTTAACCAAAATGGACCCATGAGATATTGGGGACCAAATGTTTGAGTGTTTATTATAAAATAGATATGCCTTAAAGTATGTTTGGAACCGGACGAATGGATCAAGGATAGTGGTTGCTCAAGGCATATGACCGGCAACAAAAGTCTCTTTTCAACCTATCAAGAATATGATGGAGGTAACATCACCGTTGGTAGCAAACTTAGAAGCAAAA
The DNA here is from genome assembly GCA_014162995.1 of Artemisia annua. Taxonomy (NCBI): domain Eukaryota; kingdom Viridiplantae; phylum Streptophyta; class Magnoliopsida; order Asterales; family Asteraceae; genus Artemisia; species Artemisia annua. The sequence continues at coordinate 160,189 of LBNU01009958.1, read as the reverse complement.
TCATCGGAAAAGGTACTAATTCTCATGACTCCCTCTCTATAGATAATGTCGCTCATGTTGACAATCTAGGCTTTAATCTACTTAGTATAAGTCAACTTTGTCGTAAGAAGTATAATGTCCTTTTTAGTGAAAACGGAAGTAAGATACTAAAAGACGGTATAACCATAGCTAAAGGTGTCCTTAAGAACAACGTATATGACATGAAAATTGATCAAACATCTAGAGACAAACTTTGCCTCACCTCATTAGATGAATCTTCAACTTTATGGCATAGACGTTTAGGACACGCTAATATGAGACTCATCCAAACTCTCTCATCTAAGGAACTAGTTAGAAACCTACCCAAGTTGAAATACGACTAACACTTTTGTGATGCTTGCAAAATTGGTAAACAAGTTCATAGTAGCCATAAGGCTAAAAACATGGTGTCTACATCTAGGTGTCTAGAACTTTTACATATGGATTTGTTTGGCCCATCCGCTATACAAAGTTATAGAGGCAACTTCTATACTTTGGTTGTAGTAGATGATTATTCAAGATATACTTGGACAAAATTTTTGAAAAATAAAAATGAAGCTTTTGATAAATTTGAAATTCTAAGTAAGAAAATTCAAAATCAATTAGAAACTTGCATTGTGTCTATTAGAACGGACCACGGTCGTGAATTTGACAACGAAATACAATTCGGAAACTTTTGTGATAAAAATGGTATAACACATAACTTTTTGGCACCACGTACTCCTCAATCTAATGGTGTAGTAGAACGCAAAAACCGGACTCTTCAAGAGATGAGTAGAACAATGCTTAGTGAACAAAGTATTCCACAAAAGTTTTGGTGTAACGCCGTTGACACGTCAACCTACATTTTAAATCGTGTTTTGATTAGACCATTTTTAAACAAAACTCCATACGAACTTTATAAAGGTAAAAAGCCTACATTAGGATATTTTAAAGTATTTGCGAGTAAATGCTTCATACTTAACACCAAGGATTATCTCACAAAATTTGACCCAAAGTCTTATGAAGGAGTATTTCTTGGATATTCACAAAATAGCAAAGCTTATATTGTCTTAAAACAAGAAACCTTAAGAGTCAAGGAATCGTTGAACATAACATTCGATGAAAGTCCACCTCCCTCTAAGACATCACCTTTGGTAGATGATGACTTAGTTGAAAGTCAAGCAATGGAAAATCAAGAAATCTTAGATAATGACAAGGAAGATGAACTATTAAACAAAGAAATGGTCAATGTCAAAGAATCTAAAAGTCATCCATTAGATAGTGTAATAGGAAATATTAACGAAAGAACTCTAAGATCAAAAGTCCAAAATGAAAGTAACTTCTTTTGTTTCGTGTCAACCATTGAACCGAAAAATATAAACGAAGCTATAAAAGATGAGTCATGGGTAATAGCCATGTAAGAAGAATTAAACCAATTTGTTCGAAACGATGTTTGGACATTAGTTCCTCAACCAAAAAGTCAATCAATAATTGGAACAAAATGGGTCTTTCGAAATAAAATGGATGAAAATGGTGTAGTGTCTAGAAACAAAGCTAGGCTAGTAGCACAATGTTATAATCAACAAGAAGGCATTGACTATGATGAAACTTTTGCTCCGGTTGCTAGCCTCGAGTCAATTAGAATTTTACTTGCATATGCATGTGCACATAATTTTAAACTCTTTCAAATGGACGTCAAAAGTGCATTCTTAAACGGTTTTATTAATGAAGAAGTTTATGTTGCTCAACCTCCGGGCTTCACCGACTTTGAAAAACCTAATCACGTTTACAAACTTAAAAAGGCTTTATACGGACTTAAGCAAGCTCCAAAAGTATGGTATGATCGACTTAAAACCTTCCTAATTGACCATAAGTATACCAATGGGCTTAGTCGATAATACTCTCTTCACTAAGAAGAAAGGTTCACATATTAACATAGTCCAAATCTATGTTGATGACATCATATTTAGATCAACTTGTCAAGAATTATGAGCCGATTTCTCAAAAATAATGCATGATGAGTTTGAGATGAGTATGATGGGAGAACTCAACTTTTTCTTAGGACTTCAAATAAAACAATTAGAAGACGGAATATTCTTTAACCAATCTAAATACATAAAAGATATGCTTAAGAAATTTGGTCTCGAAGATTCCAAACCCAATTAAACACCTATGTCCTCGGAAACTAAGCTAACTAAGGATGAGGAGAGTGAATCCGTAGATAACACTAAATATAGAGGTATGATTGGAAGTCTACTTTATCTCACGGCAAGTAGACCCGACATTATGTTTAGTGTTTGTCTATGTGCTCTTTTTCAAGAAGATCCTAAAACCATTCATCTTGAAGCCGTTAAAAGAAATTTTAGATACATTAAGTGCACTACACATTTAGGATTATGGTATCCTAAAGGAACGGGAGTAGAAACCATAGTGCATGCCGACTTGGACCATGCCAGTGACTATGTAGATAGAAAAAGTACAAGTGGTATTTGTACTTTTGTTGGACATTGTCTTACCTCATGGTTCTCTAAGAAATAAAAGGCTCTCGCCATCTCAACAACTGAAGCCGAATACGTATCGGCCGGAAAAACATGTCAACAAGCTCTTTGGATGAAACAAGCTCTTGTGGACTACGGTATTCAACTCAACGACATCTCCATTCTTTGTGATAACAAAGGAGCCAACGATCTCAGTAAAAATCCAGTTCAACATGCTCGCACAACACATATTNATAACACTAAATATAGAGGTATGATTGGAAGTCTACTTTATCTCACGGCAAGTAGACCCGACATTATGTTTAGTGTTTGTCTATGTGCTCGTTTTCAAGAAGATCCTAAAACCATTCATCTTGAAGCCGTTAAAAGAAATTTTAGATACATTAAGTGCACTACACATTTAGGATTATGGTATCCTAAAGGAACGGGAGTAGAAACCATAGTGCATGCCGACTTGGACCATGCCAGTGACTATGTAGATAGAAAAAGTACAAGTGGTATTTGTACTTTTGTTGGACATTGTCTTACCTCATGGTTCTCTAAGAAACAAACGGCTCTCGCCATCTCAACAACTGAAGCCGAATACGTATCGGCCGGAAAAACATGTCAACAAGCTCTTTGGATGAAACAAGCTCTTGTGGACTACGGTATTCAACTCAACGACATCTCCATTCTTTGTGATAACAAAGGAGCCAACGATCTCAGTAAAAATCCAGTTCAACATGCTCGCACAACACATATTGAAATACGCCATCATTTCCTTCGTGACAATATTCAAAAAGGAAACATTTCTATAGAAAAAGTACCCTCCGAAGACAACATTGCCGACATTCTTACAAAACCTCTTAAGCGAGAACCATTCAATCTTCTTAGACTTGGACTAGGACTAATGGACCCTACCTTGTAGTTTTGAACCTTAGTCATAAACAACATTAGCCATGAATAAAAGAAAAACAATTTTTTTTCAGATCTGCCGGAACCAAACTCACCAACGGACGGATCCCTGTTTTTGGATCCGTCCAATCCGTGCTTCTCTGAAACATAAAAAATCTTATTTTATATTAAAACAAACACTCCCTATATCTACCACATAATCCCAAACAGTTGCAACTCACTCCAAAACAGTTACACACTCGAAAATTAGGGTTCATCTTCACCAAACTTGTGCTCAAATCATCATTGTAAGTCTCCTAACTACATTTTTTCTCCTGATCTATGTCTAGGAACTCTATTTATGCACAAAACTAAAAACATGGGGTTATGCATTCTTTTAGTTAGACATGTACAAAAATAGGCTAAAAATTCATAACTAAACTTGTTTTCCCATAGTTAGGAATTGCATTTTGTAAAATGTTATCATAATTCACAAACAACCCAATGTCAAATTTTTCAAAAATTTCTCACATTTAGGAAAAACACTTTCTTGCATTGTTTAAACAAATGAAAAACGTTTTAAACATCACGTGCATAAAGTCTCTTGAATGCTAAAGGAAATACATAACTAATATGTATTTACGAGTACATTCAACCGAAGCAACATCGAATTAGGAGCGTTTGGGTTATCTCATGTTTTATTCTAAAATTTGATTTACAAAACCTTTATATGCATTAAAAGAGTCGAGATAACCGCACCTCCACATTGTTAGCATATAGACACACACTAGAACACCAAACGCAAAATTATCGTTAACTTAGACTAAAATGTGATATTCTTGTTTCTAGGTCCAAACATGCCTCCTGTAACATTCTATGACCACAAAGACACCCTCAACTATCTTCCAAAACACTGTAAGACCAAAGGCCTCACCCCCGCTCAAGTCACAATCTTTAAGGCGTTGGAAAAACGCTATGTCTATGAGGGTAGAACCATTGACCCATCATTCCTAGAAAACACCACCATTCGCCAAGACCTTGCCACCATAAACTTTGATTGCCTCCTCAACATTGATGAACCAATATGCCCTAGGTTCATCCTAGAATTCTATGCAACCACATCTCTCCACACCAATGATGATGGACTCATGAACTTAAGCTTTAAGGTGAACCAAACACAATTCAACATACCTCTCAATCAATTTGCTCAAGTACTTGGAATTCCACATCGGGGTACATGTATTTACTCGGACAAATGGTCCCTTTCAATTCTTGACAAAATGGATGATCGCATTCACCATACGATACTCCTCTAGTTAGCAAGGAAATCATTCGAGAACACCTCTTTCGCCCTAGAACCTCAGGAACTAGGACTACCCGGACGGGTAATGAGGTCGACCGTGTCCCTTTTGGCATGGAACTTAATGAACTCAAACCTCAATTCCTCAAATGGGAGGAAGTGCTTAGGGCAAATGTGATTAGTTCAATAGGAAACCGTGACCACAACAACGCTTACCTTTGCTACATGCTTTATAGCATTTCAACTCGTCAACCTTTTAATTTGGCCTACTATATAGCCAAAAGGATGGCGGACATATCCGTGCAAGGCAAAACTGCTCTTCCTTATGGAATGCTCCTCACTCGCCTTTTTAAGGCCTTTGCTCCCATTCCTCCCAATGCCAAAGGTTTTTGTCCCGACTACCCTCTTATTCCTCACATCTTTGTACCCTTAAGTGAGTATAGAGTGGCAAAGANCATATCCGTGCAAGGCAAAACTGCTCTTCCTTATGGAATGCTCCTCACTCGCCTTTTTAAGGCCTTTGCTCCCATTCCTCCCAATGCCAAAGGTTTTTGTCCCGACTACCCTCTTATTCCTCACATCTTTGTACCCTTAAGTGAGTATAGAGTGGCAAAGACTCAAGGGAAACGGCCTCATCCACCTTCTTCCTCATCATCTGCATCAATGAGCGAAGACGATGGACTTCCAAACTCAAGGCTCCCTCCTCTTGAATACCACCAACAACTACCACAACTTGCAAACGAATCTGAGGAGTTTAAGCAAACGAAGGGAATGTTCAAGTGCTTGGGGAGGTTCCTTATGTGTTCGATAGGCAGTAAATGGGCTAATGGGGTGTTTGGCAAAACAACATTTGAACAAATATGTCTTATGGATTTATGTGTTCTTAGGATATTTTCTGTATTTTAAACATATCATGTGAACTAACGAACAAATGCAGGTGGATAACATCCTAATGTTATCATTTTCCGAAGTTTTCACTTCTATAGGTGGAAATTTTAGTGCTTGCTTGATCTTCAATGGTAAGTGTGTTTTTACTCATGTTATTGGTGTTTCTCAATGTATTTTGATTAGTTACATGTGTTTTTACAACTTTTATGGAGTTAGAATATGGTTTGGACCCTCGAAATGTTTTCGTCAAAAACTTGACCAGTAGGGTACGGTTTGGACGGAACCATAATTCCTTGTGTTATTTTGGCTCCGCCAAAAATCCAGCCACGGATTGGCCGGAACCAAAAATGGGGATCCGCCTCTTTTGTCGTTTGGTTCCGCCGATCCTGCAGTGCATTTCAAAATTTTTTATTTTTTGAAAACTTTTTCCCGCAAACCTTACGATTCATATTTATTTCTAACATCTTCCCTACTACACATTATACATGTTAGGACTATCTTAGCTCACCTTAGCCAATAGGACATTATTTCCGCCAAAATTTCAAAATTTTAAATTCAAGTCCAAGGAACCTTTCTCTATAAAGGAAGGAACCTTATTTTTGGTTCCTTGCAATCCGTGGAACTCTGAATCATAAGATTTGTGATGATTGCATGACATTTACTGCATATTCACACCATATTACTCAAATTCCACCCATTGGGTTGACTTCCTTGATTAGACATCCATCTTTAACACTTCCAAATCATTAGGAACAGCTATTTCTCTATGGTTTAACATCAAATCCAAACACAAGTTTCCATAATTCTTGACTTCTATAAATTAGCTGTAAAACCCAAAATTTACCAAATGTGTAAATGACCAAAATGCCCTTATAATTTTTAAAACTCAATAAAAGCCTAAATAAAATACCAAATAAATCCCAAACACTTGAAATTTTGTACCAAATGATAAATATTATTTTTGTTGGAGTATTTGAGATATTTGGAACTTACGAAAAATATTGTACACACCTAAAAATAATTAACAAGTCCAAAATGAATTTTAAACATGGTACATATTATTTAAAATTAGGATATGAACAAGATATCTTTGGAAACAAATTTTCCCTGATTTGACTCTTTATTCCAGCCCATAATTTCGGCCAATCAACCTAAAATAGCCTATATAATTTTGGAATCACAATTAGCATTGTTATAAATCAAAATAAACCCTAAACTCTCTCTAAAATCATCAGCGGCGGCAAAATAATTTCCAAAGGAAACCACCATTTTCGTGGACGTGTTTTGACTCATAGGAGGTGGGGAAAAATATTGGATAGGTCTTGGAGTGATCTGGGTAGGCTGTGGGATTTCTTTTGTATCGTGTTTTTCCACCCGAGAAGGAATAAATCACAAATCCTTGCTCCTTTCGATTGGTGACATTATGGTATTTTTTTCATCACTCTCTTAACTCCATAATATCAGTATAAAATGATAAAAATAATCCATGCACGTTATATTGGCCATATGGAATTAAACATGATTAAAACCCTAAATTCGTATAATTTTGTATACGGCTCTAAATAAATTTGGTGAACCTCAAACATATTTTTACAATATGAAATATGATGTAAGTGACCTGTGAAAATTGTATTTGAAATTATTTGAAGCTTAGAACCATGGGTTGTTAATTATTTTTTTATTGATTTAATCGGCAAATTAAATTAAGTGTGAAATTAAATGAAATAAACTGATTTTTGAACCAATTCGAATTAGGGTTAGTATTTCTGTAATTTTTCTGGTTAAAATAAGGTTTGAGGATGCTTAAAATAATTATTTCAGAATTTGGTAAATTGGGGATAGATATTTGTTTAATTAATTAATTATTGATTTAATTAATATAATATAAGGGTGTGTTTTGCAATTATGCAAACTTGTTGGCCATTTTTGAAAATGATATTAGACCAGTAGTAATTGGTATAAAATATAATATGGGGGTATTGTGTGTTAAATTTGGAAACTAGCATGTTTAAATGATAAATTAATTATAAATTAATTTGATTTGGAAATTATTAAAAGTAGAGGGGCTGTTTTGTAACTTTTTAAACTTAAGGATTATTTTGGAAACATCAATAAGACCAGGTGTGATGTTGTAAAATTGGTATAAAGGGTGAATGTGTAAGTCTTGTGATTAAAAGGGGTTAAAATGTAATTATATGCATTTATTTAATTAGACTTGTATTTAATTTAAAATAGAGGGACCATTTTTGTAAATTGTGAAAACTAAGTGTTTATTCTGTAAATAATCATATTGAGGGGCTAAGGGTGTAAATTTGATAATTATATGGACTTGTTTGTAATTTTGATAATTAAAAGGATATAAATGGTAATTATTTAAATTAAAGGATTAAACTTGTAATTATTGAAAGTTAAGGTGCTGTTTTGAATAAATATTATATTGAGCGCTGAAATGATATACTTTTGATAAATTAAGGGTTTGATTTGTAATATTTGTAAACTCAAGGGAGTGATTGGTAATTATTGTTAACTATTGAACTAATGTGATGGAAAATTGTAATATTTACATTTTAAACCTTGAACTTTAGCATATTTGTATCATAAACCCTAAAATATGGGAAGTTGTCATATTAAACCCTAATCTTGCAAAATTGACATCTTGAACACTTAACTTGTCCAAACCTTAATTAAAATCTTGAATGAATAATATTGAATATGGAGACTTACTAATTTTGGAAAACTTGCTAATTTTGGAAAGTTACTATTTATGAAAAGTTACTAAAAATGGAAAGTATACTAAAACGGGTAACCTAATTATGTTTAACCTAAGAGTGACCTTCTATTACTAATTCGTATAGGTCCGGTGAAGCGAGATTATGATCCTTTTTCCTTGTTTCCCTTGTTGCTTTTGAACTAAGGTACAGATATTCTGACCTATCTACAGGTTTCTCATACACTCTTGTCTTTCCTCTTCCTTTGATATCTTGAACCTTGTTATATTCCCTTTATTATTGAGCCTTGTTATGTTCCCTTGATTATTGAACCTTGTTATATTCCCTTGATTATTGAACCGTGCTATGTTCCCTTGATTATTGAACCTTGCTATGATCCTTTTAAAATTGAACCTTGCTTGAAACTTACACTATGATTCTTGAACCTTGAAATAACCTTGTCATGATACACTTGATATAATAAAACTTGATATGATAATATTGACTTGAACCTTGATTTGAACCCTGTGTTAAAATCACTTACTTCGATCTTTGACTTATACCTTGACTTGTAAACCTACACTATGATACCTGATTCAAACCTTGACTTGAACTTGATATAACCCTTGATATTTTGAGAGTGCTTTTAATATTATAACCGGATGTGAAAACTTTTAGTAATTATATTATGAAAATGTTTTGAGGAAAAACTATTTTTAAATGAGGGTTATGAACATTATGTAACACCACTTTTATATGAAGCTCCACTAATTTTATGAGTATTTATTTTAAGGACTACCTCATTGAAAACCTTTATTTCATGAGAACCATTATTAAAAGATTTCTTTCAAATGAATATTTGACATAAACATTTGAATTGAACCCTTGCCATAAACTTTTATTTGGAACCTAATATGAACCTCTACATTGAACTTATGACATGAACCTTTACACTAAACTCTACGTACTCTCTCACTATTGAACCTTTAACTTGAACCTTAAACATGAAATCCACATGAACCTTCTCAGTATGAACCTTGGTATAAACCTTTCCATCTTGAACCTTTTTACTATGGGCCTTGATAATAAACCTTTTGATTTGAATCTTGACCAGAACCTTTGATATGAAACTTGACTTGAACCACTTGATATGGACTCTTGACTTGAACCACTTGATATGGACTCTTGACTTGAACCACATGATATGAACCTTGTACTTGTACACTTGATATTTGACTTGACCCTTGACCCATAGTTTGAGACTACGAGCCACCACTTGTATACTTGGTATTACTTGTTGTGGAGTAGCCACAACCATAGCATTGATGCACCGATGCTATGTACTCTAGTGTGGTTGGAGAGATGTACCACACCGTCCCTACTTGATTATCGACTACTGCTATGATTATGACTTGTTTACAGGGGCGTATGGATGCATCCTAGATTTGTCTTGACTTGATACTTGCTTGGGCTATGGCCATTATGATTATGACTTGGACTACATTATATATTTACTTGGTGACTGGGCTTGTGTGCATTGCAACCCCTCACATCTTGGGAGCTAGCTACTCCAACCCTTGGAGGTATCCCCTCATATTATACTTGGTATCCTGAGGTCTCCCCTCCGGATGCATGGTTACTTGATTACTTGACTTGACTTGATACTTGATTGGATTTGGGCTCGTGGTGGACAACTGACCTGACCATTATACCTTTATACTTTACACCTTTACAACTTTGATACAGGTTCCTTTTACTTCTGTTATACTTCCTTTTACTTCCATTATCCTTTCATTGCATTGTATATCATTCTATATTGCTTGTTACTTTCATATCTGTTCACTGGACTCTCGTAGCTCAGCCGCATTTCTTTTCCTGCGGCAGGTTTTAGTAGGAAGCTGGGTTATGAGTGGAGAGTGCTTTGGACTTAGAAGACTTTACCTGGATAGCTTGTGGATTAGTAGGAGCGTTTGTACATGCCAGACTTAGTATTTGTATTACTTTCTTTTGTACTTGTACTCCAGTTTCCCTTGCAACCGTAATACTCATTTGTATTACTTGAGATGTATGCTTGTGCTTGCTTTGATATGTCACACCTTCACCATCGGGTTGGGGTGTTACATTAGCACTCACTTAGAACCTCAATCCTCACACCTTCACCATCTCTTCTATCATTCTAAGCATAAATATCTCAGCCAAAATGACTAAGTCAAACACCTCCTCACCACCATCCAAACCACCTAGGAGAACCGCAAGAATTAGTGTTAAGCCATGTTGTTTTGTCAAGCTAGCATCATCATCATCGGAGTCCTCACCCTTAACCATCTCATCTCCCATCCGAGATGAGAACTTCCTAAGTCTTACCACACAAACACCTCCAAACAACTCACTAATCAACATCTCAACTCCACCACCTACCAAGACACCCATAGCAACCACAACACCTCCGGCACCTTTTCCACCATCGAAAATACCATCACCACAAAAGTCACCCAAACTAGAACCAATGGAACTCTTTGCAACTCCACCAACTTCACCTCACCCATTCTTGGAAACTCTAGACAATTTACCACTAAGATCAACAAATCCACCACCTCTTCCATCTTTTAGCTCCATTGAAAGACTAGCCAAACAACCACCAAGTGACCCACAAGATGAAGCCTATGCCTCAACCACTACTCTTTCATCCACAATTCAAAGAAATCCATGGGCCACTCTATGGTGAACCAACTCATGCTTAAAATGTTCCACTACCACCACCCACATCTCAATCCTTTTTCCCAACTTATGAGGAAATTGAGGAATCCTTGTGGAGTGATCCTCCAAACACCAAACCAAGTCATGAAGCCTTCACCTCTAATCTCCTAAACGAAATGAACAACGCCCTATCCTTCAAACACTTGATAGGAGCCCACATCAAAGAAACCATGCAACTCCAAGAAGCCTTGTACTCTTCCACCACCAACATTCCACCACCACACACCTTTCAAGCCTATGAGACTCAACCAACAAATCCACCACCATCAACAAACGAAATTCCTCTTCAACCAAACTTTCCCCGCCATGATTGCGGGCATTGTGAAAGAACCGCTCACATAAGTGAACGGTGCCAAAAGGACATTCGTGAACTCCAAGATGAAATGAGGTTCATCCTCAACCACATCCTAGAGCGTTTGAAGACCATATCTCATCCTCCGCAACCATAAGAAGAAGCTTGGTTTCTCACTTCCCGATCTAGGACTTCCCAATCTAGACCACCATAGGAATTTCTTTTATCATGTTGTTTTCTTTTTATTTTTTCCTTTGTGTTGAGGAATTATTATCAACTTCTTGTCCCACTATTTTTACTAAGGTCAAAATAATTTTTACTTGAATGATAATGATCTTCTATATGTGGTGCATTGTCTTATATATATTGTGGAATGTATTTCTCTTTTGCATATGTATCTCTATACTTGGGTTCATGCATTTACCATTAACTTTTTGTCTTGTAGCACTCAAAATCCATGTATTACCTGCTTGGCACCCCAACAAGGGGGAGTATTGTCCAAGGGGGAGCTTTTGAAAGCTCGGGCTACATCATATTCCGCATTCACTTCTCTTCTTTTTGTTTCGACAAAAAGGGGAAGAAAGTATATCTCTAGCAACTAGTAACAAATGTTAGAATGGTCATTGCTACACAATTTCAAAGACCAATATATTGCATACAAACATGTTTACTAAAATTGGTTAAAAGACTTACACTCTTTTTAATCACAACTAGTAACAAAAATTTGTTTCTCAAAACTTGTCATTAAAAGAAACTAAAATGTTGCATAAAACAAGTTGGCTACTAATGATTAAAAGATTTATACTCTATTTTACCTAGTTGCTAAAATATAAATTTTATGTTTTGTCCTCAACAAAAAGGGGGAGATTGTTAATACAAATATCGTCCGAAAAATGTTATTTATATTTTACGATCTTTGCCATATTTTGTTAACGACAAAATATAAAGTTTATTTTAGCAACAAGTATAAATATAGTTAAGTCTTTTACATATATGCACAAGTCCTTTTATTATAGTTAAACATCACTTAGTTACCATTTGCATTTTACAAGTAAACACTAGTTTAAACATAAATAGAAAGGTATTATTACATCATGTGTTGCATCATGATCTTTGGAAGATTGTATGATCTTTGGAAGATATGGTATAGATATTGTTTAGATTGCTACTCAAAGTATCAAGGAAAGATATGGCAATACCATGGTTAGATTTGAAAGAAAACTTGGAGGATAGTGTGTCAGATTTTGGCGGAACCAAACTCCAACACGGACGGAACCCATGATTTGGTTTCGTCCAATCCGTGGCCTTCTGTCTTTGTTTTTCTATAAATAGCAGGCCATCCCAAGTTGTTTCTTCATCACTGACAATCATACATTATCATACATATTCTCGTTACTTATATCTAACTCATTCATCTTTCATTTTAGTGAGATTCTCTTTTAGCAAGAAGATCACAAATTCAATCAAAGACACACAAGCTTCAACGCGAAGTTGCAATACTTGTTTGTTTAAGTAGTGTGTGAACCTTTGTTGTTCATACTTTCATTTGACTGTATCTATTCATTAGTGATCGGTTAGTATTTTAGTCCTCAAAATACATAGTGTGACGGGAGTGGTTGTGCCCTTGTAAAAGAACTCGACATCTAGCTTTGTGTCGGTAATCTTGTGTAAGCGACGTGTAAGGTTTCTCCACCGGTGAAAGGAGATTGTTGACTAGTAAGAGAAACTCTTGAGTTGGATACTCGGGGCGTGGAGTAGGGCAAGGAAAAAGAGTCCTTGTAGCCGAACCACAATAAATATCCGTGTTGTGGTTTGATTGTTTCTTACTCTATTCTTGCATATAACTTATTGGTTATTAGTGTAGATTGTTGATTACACGTAAAGTTTTCTAAATCAATTAAATTTAAAAATTGGTAAACTATTCAACCCCCCTTCTAGTTTTCCACAGACTTAGCTGCTACTGCCACCACCGCATCCATCCTGCAGTCTCAGTCCACAACACTATCAACAACATCACACTCATCACCACAATAAACATCATCTCCTCAATTACACTTCACACCCGCTCAACTAGAACAACTAAAGAAAGTAATGGCATAAACCTTCATCACTAGAGACCAATTTGACAAATTAGCTGATGGTGTTTGGAAAGGTCTTAGCTACTGAGGTTCAAAAACATATGAGCAATGTTGTGAGAAAGGAGATGTTTAAAGAGAAGAAGCGAAGCTTGTATAGCTTGCTGTTCCAACAGTTCAGGCTGAAGATCCAGAGTTATTTGAAGTGTTAAAAAGAGGGGCAGAACGTTGACGTGTTGCTCAAACTACGTGTAGAGAGAAAACACTTTGCAGAGATCCCCATGTTGACTCTGACAGCGGTAATCCTGAGGGGGAGAATGCGAAGGGAAGAAATTTTTTTGGTGAATCTTCCTCTATTACACAGAAAACCCCTTAACAACAACACCTCAACAATAACCACCATCATCATATACACAAAAAACAACATCAATAAGAAGCTGAAGTTATGGGTAGAGATGATGCGGATATGAAAGAATTAATATCACTGCACCAACCATTAAGTTCGTAGGGATTGAAAGAGTTGATTCGTTTACCATGATATCAGATACCATGGTTGGATATGTGTACGAGAACAACAAAGGTGCAAAATAGGTCATGTCTCTTCCAGATATTCCTAAGTTCTGTGATGCAACATTGATGAAAGTGCATGAGAAGATAAGCATGAGAGTGAAGGATAATGTGACAGGATACGATAAGAACAGACTTCTTCTAGATGAGCTAAAACAATATCAAGACTATACTAACATGATCATGTTGCACATCAAGTTTCATGAACAGATGAGGAAGTGGGAGAGTTAGGTTGGAGCAAGACCGAGAAGGGACATCATTGAGCCAAGCCCCGAATAATCAACCTTTAGGGGGAGATTGTTAGGAATCGTCCTAAAAGTGTTTATTATTTGATCTTGTATTGTATTTTGTATTTAATATGTAATTGTAATAAGTAGTGAGGTAGGAAGTATTTACTTGTTTTGTATTGGTAAGCCCGACCCAATAAGGCCTGGCTTTACCTCACCTTAGGCCTACCTCACTGTCCCAAGTACTATAAACACCCCTTACCTTGTGGTAAGGGGTATGGCTTGATAGGATTCTAGTTTTGCACTTTAATGAATTTTTATACATTTTTCTATCTCGCTTCCATTTCTTACCTCGCTTATGTCGTTCAACTTAAATCTAATCTTATGTGTTGTGTTATTAATTGAATGGGAAACTAACACACAACCATCCTAGAAAAACTTATAAATGACAAAGATCATAAGACAAGCAAAGACCAGGCACATCCTCAGCCTCATCACCAGTTCCTCTTGCTCCCTAAACATCTGAACATACTCCTCGAGGTCCTCTTCCAGCACATTCCTAGCCCAGAAGGTAAGGAATGACATCAAGAGCTCGTTGGTACATCCGGGGATTGAGCCACCCGAATGTCCCACAGTCCGAACCCTAAATCACGTAGACAAAAGCACAATGAGTCACACTTAATGTAAATAACTCCCTTTAATTTAATATAACGAGTCTTACCGCGTTGGGCAACATAAGAATCTTCTTCCTTGATTTATGTCCGTCCAGGATGTCTTGATGATAGCAACATTACCGCATCCACAAATCACCATTGCTATGTTCCTAAGTGTGCGTGTGAATTTTGATCAGTAGTGGGTGTGCAATAATGGTCGATGGTAAGGTTGCAAAACTAGGTTGCAAAAAGTGTCCCTCAACACGAAGGTAGGCGTGCAAATGGGGTGTCAGGTGAATAGCGAGTGTAAAAGTGGTGGGAAAAGTGAAATGATGAAAATACCCTCATGTGGAACGTACGTGAGGACTCTCTAATGAGGATTTATAACGCTCGTTAGCCAAAAGATACGAACTGCAAAAAAGTGGAAACCACAGGGACATTTTTCGCAAAAATGGCAAACCACAGGGACATTTTTTTTGCAGTTTACCCCATAAAGATTATTAAAATCTCATCAATTGATGTTTTGAAATTGATGATGAACGCAACTTATATTTGATAAACAACGTCTACGATAAACAACTTATTTTATTGATGATCAATGACGACTTTTTGTGTTGATGGACAACACATATGGTGAACATCTCCTTTTACTAATGGACAACTCTTTTATTGATGAACAACGTGATGAACAACGCATATGATTAACTTTCTTTTCCTGAACAACTTTTTTTTTATTGATGTCAACTTTTTTTATTGATGTCAACATATTAGATCATGACTGAAAAAGTTAAAATTAAGAAACAGGTGCGTAGTTGTTTAAGAAGAGGGAAGAAAGATTGAGGGAAAAAAGAGCGAGAAGTGAGGACATATGTTTTGTTATGATGACATTTTAGAGTTTTTAAAAAAGTAATCATATTTATTGGATTCGTCGCCTGAATAACAAAATAGAAAAATAAAATGAAGAATAAACCTCATCACAACCACGTCATGAAAAACATGTTTATCTCCTAATCATTATATTTGATAAAAAGAATTTGTTAAAGAAAACTTGTACACTTTTTATTAAGGAATGTGATATGTGCACCACAATAATAAGTGATGTGCATATGCATATGTGGTGTTGTACCATATGCATTACAAATGTGATTTTGTGGTGTGTGTGTCATTTATTGTCGTGTGCATATCAACTCCCTTTTATTAAACGTAAAAGAACTTTGTTATATATCACTATAAACGAATCAATTCATGCAAATTACTAAACTGTAAAATTTTTATAATCTTATTAGAGTACATGTTAATATAAAACTATCCAGTTCTATAAGCAGTAGTAATTCTTCTACTATATTAGGATACAAATATTTATGCGTGTAACATATATGGCACAATATGTATATACCCATCAAAGTAAGTGTATTTATTAACTTTATGACAAGTAATTTACGCTTACTCCTCTATCTCTCTTTAAATACATACAGTGCATATTACAAATTCTCATACTGTATTTCTTAATGAACACTATCTTAATCAGGCTATTAAATCAGTATAAACATTACCTATCTTTCACACTTAATTTTAAGATACACTTGTAGGTCGATATTAACATTCTAGGTTATTGACATAACTTAAACATTTAACAAAGACTTCAGGTCAAAAAGCAAATGAACCCAAGCGTGAAACTTGTGGCATGTTGCGAGCGGTGAACAATAAGCATTATGAATTTTAGTAATCGTTTGGCAAAAGAGCGATGAGCTTTGATTAACTTTTAGAAAGACTAATTTTT
The DNA here is from genome assembly GCA_014162995.1 of Artemisia annua. Lineage (NCBI taxonomy): Eukaryota > Viridiplantae > Streptophyta > Magnoliopsida > Asterales > Asteraceae > Artemisia > Artemisia annua. The sequence goes on along the minus strand of LBNU01009958.1, from coordinate 143,571 downwards.
CAATGCTTCTTTAAAAAGTAATGAATAATGAGTTGTGACTACTACTCACAGCTACTACTGTTACCGCTCACTGCTACTTTTAACAAACATGACATTATTAGACGTTTGACACAACCACTTACCCATAAATAGTCATAGATGATAAAAACCTTTTACTAATAATAAAAGGGTTTACCGGGAAAAGTAGCCACGAATAAAAAAAACACAACTCAACTACTTCTTGTCTTTGTTCTTGACTCTATCTTTCTCTCTCTCTCACTTCTATGAACACACAAACATAAACACATGTATACACTCTCCTTCCATTTTCACCACCGATCACCGACTGAATTTAACAACAAGGTCAACTGCTTTTTATTACACTTTTTTTTTGTTTGGTTAGAAACACAATCTGTGTGTTTTTTTTCATATTTTTTTTTTGTGTTTTTTGCAACCTTCATTTTGTACTGTAAGTGGGTTCTTTAGAAGATCCCTTAATTTTTATAAATTTATAGGTTACATGGTTTTTTTTTCTCTAAATTAATTACTGATTTGTTAATTGTTCTATGTATTTTGTTAAACATACCATTTTAGCTTCAAAATAATTATTGCAGTTTTTTTGTTTTTTTCCATGACTGTTCATTTTAGAGATAATTTGTTGATGAAAGACTCACCGAACATATTTATTTCTACTGACAAAATATTTATTGCATTTTTTGGTCAAACTAATTTTTTAATTATTATTATTAAAATTAAAAATCTGTTTCTAAAAAACTATTGGTGTAATTGTGAAATGGTAATTATGCATGAGATCTAATGTTTTGATTTTAGTAGTGTATTATTCGATAAACCTATAAAATTAGTACATGAGTAAACGTAGTCACATCAGTACGGTATTTCAGTAATTATTTTTTTATTAATAAATTATTACTGATATAATTTCTAAATTATTATTTTTTTCTTTGGTTTTTGTTTTTGCAGAATAATGCCTGAAAAGGGTATTGATAATTAAGATTCTCACACTGAAAAAGCTGATGTTTTTCCACTTTTGTCATTTAATGAATTTTTCATGAAAATTAGTTGAGAAAGAAGGGTTTGGTTATTTACCATATTACCCTTGTAATTATCAAATGGATATTGGAGGAAATGGTTCATTTGAAGGGTATCCTGGTCAAGTTTTTTGGGCTCCAAAAACTCCTGCTAGTACTAAATTTTTGGACCCGAATATGAATTGCGAAAACGGATCAGAGAGTATGTTAAACAAGCCGATAATTGGGACGAGTGGGACAAGTTTCGGTTGTTGGGAGGTTAACACGGGTTTAGAAGATCAAGTTCCCGACATAAATGTTGGCTTGTATGAAAGGTTGCTAGTGGATAACGTGTGGAGTGGCATGCCTTGTAGCGATTTGTTGGCACTTGGAGACGCCGCAGTCACTAAAAATAGTTCTGGTGGCGTCTGTAGTAGTCCCAACACAAATGGTGTTGAGACTGTAGTAAATGTGCAGTTTTCAGATCACAATATTAGTGGCGACTTTATGCCCGACTCAGAGCAAGGTACGTTACCGTACAAGTCACAAGTGTTGACGTGTCAAATGTTACCGTTGTTGGTGGTTCCGAGAAAAAGCATGTTGTAGTTAATGTTTTTTGTCGGAACCACCAGGGAACCTAGACATTTGTCTATGTGTCATATTAACATATAGTTTAAAAAAACATATTTATTACATATTTTATAATTAGCCAAATGGTGGTTTTACCATGTACTAGCTTTTTTTTTTTTTTTTTNTAGTAGTCCCAACACAAATGGTGTTGAGACTGTAGTAAATGAGCAGTTTTCAGATCACAATATTAGTGGCGGCTTTATGCCCGACTCAGAGCAAGGTACGTTACCGTACAAGTCACAAGTGTTGACGTGTCAAATGTTACCGTTGTTGGTGGTTCCGAGAAAAAGCATGTTGTAGTTAATGTTTTTTGTCGGAACCACCAGGGAACCTAGACATTTGTCTATGTGTCATATTAACATACAGTTTAAAAAAAACATATTTATTACATATTTTATAATTAGCCAAATGGTGGTTTTACCATGTACTAGCTTTTTTTTTTTTTTTTTTTTTTTTCACTTTTGTATGAGTAATATTAAGTACTTAATATCTATAATTAATTAATTAATTGTACTTATCTTTTTAGTGAAAATAATTTCAGAAAATATGATTATATACTGTTCCTTTCATGCGTTTAGTAGGATAAGTTAGAAAATATATATAAAATGAAATGATAGTCTAGTTTGCTTTTCTTTTCCTAAAATATTTTGTCTTGCAAAATCTTTTTTATTTTTCAATCAGTATGATCTCTAGTTCTAGTTTTAGTGCTATTCATTTGGGTTGATATGATATACTACTCATGTACTTCATATTGTACACATAAGCCTCTGACTAAAGTAAATCCCAATGGTTGATAGAACAAGTAAATGCTATGCTTTTATATATATTTTTTAAATAAATATATTGGTTGTTTTGTGCAAAACAATTCATAATTATTGATTTTAAGCTAATAAACATGGTGTGACAATGAATATGCAGATGGGCAGACTGATCAAACAAAGTTCTTATTTGATCTAAATGCACCACCAACATTTACAGAAGCACAAATGACCACAAACATCTCGTCTCAGCTAACACCCGAGACACCAAAGCAAACGAAAAGGGGAGGCCGTGAACGAATGGTGTCTGATATAATAAGTTCAGGCAAAGATAGAAGATCAGAAAAAGATGAACAAAATATTGAAGAGCCGGAACGAATCATTGAACAATCACATGATACTAATTGGCAACTTGAGGCTGAAGACTATGAAGGTTGGTCGAGTGATGATGACTTGAACATGAAGAAAACACCACAGCTGAAACCAAGAAGAAGAAAGCACAGACCAAAAGTTGTAATAGAAGGTCAAACCAAAAGTGCTAGAAAGCCAACGACCCCAAAACCCGATGCTTCCTCAACGGGAAAGAGGAAACATAGCAGAAATGGTACACCTGAAATATCCAAAAACGAACCTACCGACCCAATCATGGCTCGACCGAAAAGGACTTCGTGTAGGAAAAAGATCTTCTTTGAAGACGATGAGATGTATGATAGCTCATTATATGATAGCACATTCTCCATGAGCCCCATTACACCAGACAAACCTGAGATAAGAAAAGATGACAAGAACGCCTGTTCAAGAGCAAAACGTAATATAAATTTCTCAAGTGAAACTCATGATAAAGATACCGGAAATGATTTTAACTTCAGTACGGGTGCATGCTTTAAAGAAGATGAATTGCTAACCCGTTACGAGTCTTTAGAAGCATATCTCTCAGTGATTACAAATTTTCCTCCAATTCACAAGAAGAAAAGAACCGAAAAGTGTCAGACTCCTGTCAAATCCAGGGCAGTTTCATCCCTATGGTCTCCAGTCGATAAAACTTTCTACAAGGATGTGTTGGGGTTTTGTCACGTAGAGACTTTTAGAAAAAAGAGAACCAAGGGCGCAAAACGAATGCGTGACTTGACTTCATTAACTGTAATGATAGAGGATATTACTAAAGCTTTGCGTGAGCGTAGTATCTGCAGGGAAGCTCTTGCTGCTGATTTTAGTCTTAATATAGTAACAAAGAAGCGAACCAAGAGAAATTCTTTTGTGCCATATTCTGCATATCATAACCACTGGTTCCTCACAAACCAGACAGGTAGCTTCCTCTTAGTCATTAGTAAAATCTTTAAAATAAAACATAAAAGGAATTTTGAACGTAAAAGAAACATCCTTTTAGTCTGTTTTGACTTTAGGGATCGTACTTCGAGAATCAACATCGAAGGGCATATGTTATAAACTTATTACCAAATAACGGAATCAGTTACCTGACCCCTTACTCTTATTTAATGAGTAACATCTTTCCACCACACGCTTAATGCAGGAAGGTTAAGATGGAAAAGCAACTACGATATGGATGAACTCATAAACCATTTTGAGAATTTAGAATTCATTGATCGAATGGTGGAAGAGGATGAGCATGCAATTGTCCCATACTTTGAAGACGATGAGCATGCACTTGTCCCATGCTTAACAAGATTCCAGGAGAGGAATGGTGTCGTTTTATACGAAGAAAGAAGTCTTGTCCCTTTTGAAGACACCTATAATATAATGACAAATGGGAAGCTGCGCCCTAAAGTTGAAATTGATGATGAGACAAACCGAGTGTGGAGGCTTTTGTTGGAAGATATAAACAGTCAAGGAATAGACGGGACAGATGAAGACAATACAAAAAAGTGGGAAGAAGAGCGAAACATATATAGTGAGAGAGCGGCCTCATTTATTTCAAGGATGCACCTCATTCAAGGTGATATGCTGTTACATAAAAGGAACATTTCATGTAATATAAACTTACGTTCAACCAATTTCTATTTTAGGAAACTCACTTTCAGTATTAAGGCTCGAAGGCCTATGTTCTAAGTTATTAATCATATGAGAACGCATTGCCGGGCAACAGACTATAGCTGGCCATGTCTCTATTAACTTATAGATTTTTAAAACTGAGTTTTTTTATAAGAAATTGACTGAAAGTATATTCCTTTTAGGTGCATTGCCCTTAAATAAACTAGAGGTCTATGTTAACACACATATGCTCTTTTTGCAGGGGATAGACGTTTCTCACGGTGGAAAGGGTCGATTGTAGACTCAGTTATTGGGGTTTACCTTACCCAGAATGTGTCAGATCATCTGTCCAGGTAGGCTGGATAACATGTCAAAGTGGGTCAATTTTTTGCAGGGCTCGGGTCAGGTTTGCTTCATGGGAAAACACTTTATTAGTGCGTGTAAAAATTTTAAGCAAATAACTATTCATTAAATACTCAACAATTTATTATAATACTGATAATTTGTATCATTGCATAAAACAGTTTAGCACGTTGTATGCATCAAGTACACATTGGGGACTTTCAACCGTTTGACCCGTTCCCTTAAGCTAATTGGAGACTAAAAAAATCGGAAACCATAATGGGTCGAAATTGTAACAGAAATTTATAACACTGAATATGTTTTTCAACCTTTGCAGTTCGGCTTTTATAAATCTTGCTGCAAAATATCCCCTAAAGTCAAAGGACAACAATGAATCACTTCAGGAAGAGAACTCGAGCACATCTGTCAAAGAACCTAGCCAATTGGACCTAGAAGAAACCCTTAAATGGAATGAAGAGAATTCGAATCAGAAAACAGCTCAGGATCACGGTTTTACAACACTGCAGGGCGTTGGTGCATATGAAGTAGAAGAAGTTGATGATTTAGTCTCTTCACAGAACTCAGTTGCCACATTTCCCAACTTTGTACAATCTCCAGTTTCTGATACTGCCGATCAACTAGGATCCTGGTTGGTGCGGAATTTTCAAGCAGAACTAATGGACTCATTTATGCCTAGCATTCCTGGCGGGTCAAGTTCTTTTAAGTCCACAATGTTAAACGAAGTTAATAGTCAAGAGGAAGCAAGTGAGCCCTCTACTAAGAGGATTGGGCAAAATATATTAAAAGATATAGGCAACTCAAACGAACAGAATGAAGGTATATCCCATAATCATGCCGCTTCAGAAGCTCTAGAAACCGCAATTATGCACGAGAAACATGAAGAGAAGTGTGCAAGTGAACAAAGTGACATATCAGTAGTCTCTGAAAGCCTGGCTACAGTTGAAACAGTCAAAGATATAAGCTTCCAAGAAGCACCAAAATCCAGCACTACCCTTGAAAATGAAGAGCAATATACCTTCGAAAGTTTATCAAGGAATGTAGATATTCTTACCAATCAACATACTGATGACAATAACTGCGATGTACAAAAAGCTCTCGGTATAGAAAATTCCGCGGCAGAGATTTCAGAAGTCACTGAAAGCATTGTGGATGATTCAAATGAGACTTCACACAAGATAGAGTCAAACTTGAATAAACATGGTGATATTGAGAAGGGTAGTTATATAACAAAGAGTGGTAAAATAAGAAAAGGAAGGAAAACTAAAGTTGACTGGGATAATCTGAGAAAAGACGCAGAAGCCCATCGTAAGAGAGAAAGAACACCGAATAATATGGATTCATTAGACTATGAGGCGGTAAGGCGTGCAAATGTTAACGAGATTTCTGATACAATCAAGGATAGGGGTATGAACAATATGCTTGCAGAGAGAATTAAGGTACCCATTCATATAATTGTAAATCATATTTGACACAAAATGTGTATAGAAAAATTGTGCAACTGTTGGAAAACTGTTTCCGGATCAACCCAACTTGTTTTGGTCACTACCAAAAACTACCATTGCAACTTAACCTGCCTTACCAATCCATTTGCTACCTTCTGTAACAAGTAATCTGATACCGAACAAGTGGCATACCATATCAAATGCTGGCTATGACTACGAAATCCTAACTAAATTATCTTATGCAGGCCTTTCTTAATCGACTTGTAAAAGAGCACGGAAGCATTGATCTTGAATGGTTAAGAGATGTTCCACCTGACAAAGCCAAGTAATATATGTTTCAATGTATCTTTTCCCTATAATGTTGATATGTAACACTAACAGTGTATTGTTCTTAGGGAGTATCTGCTAAGCTTTAGAGGTTTGGGCTTAAAGAGTGTTGAGTGTGTACGGTTACTGACACTTCACCATCTTGCTTTTCCGGTAAGAGTTACGCTAACAAAGATGTCAAATCATTTCATTTAGGTATTATAACATGCGTGATTGAGTGTGTCTCATTTCTTCATATAGGTCGACACAAATGTGGGACGTATAGCTGTACGACTTGGATGGGTACCACTGCAACCACTTCCCGAATCACTTCAATTGCATCTTCTAGAATTGTGAGCATCAAACCTTTTTTCAGACCTTCCAGATTACGAAAGAATGCTAACACTTCCAATTCTACCCAGGTATCCGATTTTGGAGACGATCCAACAGTATCTCTGGCCACGACTCTGCAAGCTAGACCAAAAAACTCTGTAAGAAAAATTTCTCTTGCAATAATACGACAACACAAACACTATTTACAGGTGTCTGCGTTGGGTTGGGTAAATGGGTATAAACAGGTGCAGGTACTAATGCAGGATATTTTTTGAACAAATCAAAAAGGATGTTGGCTTGGATTGACCTGAAACACTTTATCAAAATATGTTTTTTTGGTTTTTGAATTCAACTAGTGTGCAAATATGATTACACAAGTTATAGTATTATTTTACTCATAGTATATATTTTTTTAATAAAATGATGAGTAATTAAAAAAACAATTTGGGTGGCGTCCAACCAGTTTCCTTTAAGGGGAAATTTTTATTTTAATTTTACCTGTTGTCAGTTAGAGTAAAAACATAACTCGAAATGACCCACTTAGAAAATGGGTCAAATTTGGCACCTATAACATTGTTTTCATTCACCAGCTATATGATTTTAAAAACAGATGAACATAGTGAACTGAATCATTTATGCTAAATTTTTTTTGTCACATATTGGCAGGTATGAATTGCATTACCAAATGATTACTTTTGGGAAGGTAAAGCGATATACACAAGAAACATAAGGTGTGTACCGAATTGATGCCAACATAAGTTTATAAATCCTGCAGGTTTTCTGTACAAAAAGCAAACCAAATTGCAATTCATGTCCGATGAGAGGAGAATGCAGACATTTTGCAAGTGCATTTGCAAGGTTCAAGCAACATATCTTTTGATTGTCATCCAACATTTCTCTCTTTAAATGCAATTTAGGATGCAGATTTTTACAATGTTCATATAAACATCGAGGTCACAATCCCATATCCGTCACTTACAGCGTGAGCACTATAAAACTTGTAGCCTCCTTTGCTAGCCAAAAATTGAAGTCAACCTAGTAAATTATAAGCTAAGGATACACATTGCGACCAAACAGCATATCAAAAAACCAGAAAGTCTCACAATCTGATATATTGTTATCCAAAATCATCTTTTATGTGTCAAATGCTACTAAAAAAACTAGATTGTTATAATATTAAACTAAAGTTTCCAATAAGCGGTTTAGTAGGTTATCTCCTTAAATTAACTTCATGAAACTTTCAACCTATGTAACACATTCGACCAGTTCCCCTTATTATACCTTTTATTTCACCCATGTGAGATTGAAAAACGCACCAAATTGACCTTTTCATAAGCATATGGGCCAAAATTTCCATGTTTAACAAGAAAGTATAACAAGATTAATGGCTCAGTCTGTCACTAACAAGGATTCTCACTGCAGTGCAAGGCTTGCACTGCCAGCACCAGAGGAAAAAAGCATCATGACTACAACAAAAAACATAACACCTGATCAAAGCCCTACTGGTATCCCGAATTATCACCATCTGACTCTGCCTCCAGCTGATAACTATCTGCAGCAACAGACTGAAGTTCGAAATCGGGACCCTGTCATCGAAGTGCCAGCAACACCAGAGCCCATAGTTGAGGTACTTATAAGACCTGTATAATCATATGCGTGAGTGAATAGGAAACTTTTTAGAAACAATCGTATTTCCCAACAATGCTCAATTCAGCCTCTTAAAAGTGGGTCCTTTTTTAGGGAAAGCTACCGATTGAGTGAATGCCAGTTTTGTACTCTTTATCTTTTTGTTAGTTGTAATAAGATATCCTTCAATTGTTTTCAGGTACCAGCTACACCAGAACCAGAAAACATACAAGAAGAATTTGATATAGAGGACTTCGGTGAAAATCCTGAAGAAATTCCAATGATCAATCTCAACATGGAGGCATTTACTGAGAACCTACAGAATTACATGGAAAATAATATGGAACTTGCAAAAGGTGATATGTCAAAGGCCTTAGTTGCCTTAACATCAGAAACTGCCTCAATCCCTACACCTAAGCTTAAAAATGTAAGCCAGCTACGGACAGAGCACCATGTGTAAGTACTTGCTTATTCTAATCCTATTTTAGTTACAATGTCTTCAGATACAAATGCATATGCAGATTATAAAAGTTAAAGCAGCCAAAATACTTTATGATTGCTAGTTAAATCATAGTAATTGTTTTGAAAGCGAGTTTAACTATATCTAGATACTTTCGGACTAAGGTCTAAGCATTCAACGCAATTAGGGACTAAAGATCATCAGCAAGTGACATGTAATACATAGATCCTAAATATGTAAAAGATGTGAAGGGGTTGGGTAAATCAACCATTATATCATCCAGCAACAAAATAAAACGTCATGATAATTGTTCAAGGGACATCTAATGACTGTTTTATATCAATGTTACAGCTATGAGCTTCCGGATACACATCCTCTCTTGGAAGGGGTAAGCATACAATTTGGAGAGCACAACTGACATTCTCATATTTCTGTTTAATAACAAATGTTTCTCTAAAATTTCAGCGGGACAAGCGAGAGCCGGATGATCCATGCTCATACCTCCTTGCAATTTGGACACCTGGTATGTAGAAACTAGAGAACAATTATCAGTCACCCAACACTTAACTGACCTACCAAAGTCATGATTGCAAGCGATGATTAGTGTGAAACCCCATCCACAGGTGCATGAACATTTTGGTTCTCTAAATGCTAACAGCTTTCTATGCCATTTGTTTTTTCTTCATGTCAGGTGAAACTGCAGAATCAATTCAGCCACCCAAAGGAGAGTGTAGCTCCCAAGAATCTGGTGGGCTGTGTCACAAAGAAACATGTTTCTTGTGCAACAGCATAAGAGAATCAAATTCCCAAACCGTCCGAGGGACACTCTTGGTGAGTATTAAGTACAAGTACTGGTATATATAGCTAGATACTAGAAGTGGCATATTGGTCCCTCGGGCAGGTTGGGTAACGAGCCAAAAACTTTTAGGTTGAAATATATATATATATTTTTTTTTTGCTATAATAATCTAAATCCTTCAATAAAACTATTTAAGAGATTGTATGCAATAAAGTAATAAACAGTGACTTTGGCCAGTTTTAACCCATTTGGCCTGTTCCCAAGTTAAGTAAAAAGATTTTTTGACTGTTTGATATAAATAAGAGCCTAACTAGACTCTTTCATTAGTAAACTAGCCGGGTACCAGCGCGTTGCGGCGGCAGGTACCCGTGTAATTGAATCTTCCGACGAGTATATATTTTTATGTTATATGTTTCTAGTGAGAATATAATTTTATAGATTGTGTTGCTAAAGAAGTTCACAATGATGAATAAATAAAAAGACTTTGTATTTGTAATTGTTAATTGTATTATGTGTAATATGACTTTGTAACATTGGTCGCGAATAACTCCAATGTATAAATCTTCAAATTGACTGTTATATAACTTTCAATATGTCATACATATTATGTTAGTAACTAAAAATTTTCAAATTGAAATGGTTTGTGTGGATGCGGTTACATGTTTTTAATAATCATTATTGATAGTTATGATTTTTAGTGAGACTTATTGGAAGAAGTAATATATCATTGACCGGGGTATTTATTAGTTTTGGTGGTTTCATTTGATAGCAAAAGTAACACATTTTCACATTAAGCAAGTGTGTTGTCTTAAAAATTTAAGTCTTCCATTTTAGGAATGTCCCAAATATAATAGTTTCTATTGTAACTGCACATATACAACATTCTGATCTTATATGCACATCATGAATAGATACCATGCCGAACTGCTATGAGAGGGAGCTTCCCACTCAACGGGACATACTTCCAAGTTAATGAGGTAATTCATAAAGCTGACCTTCAGCTAATAAGTACATTCATTTTTCTCTAGCAAGTTCTTTGAATCTTGGTTAAGGTTGATGTAATTGTGCTGTTCTCAGAAGAATTATCGTTGATATTGCAGGTGTTTGCGGACCATGATTCTAGTCTTAACCCAATTGATGTCCCTAGATCTTGGTTATGGAATTTACCAAGAAGAACAGTATACTTTGGAACTTCTGTATCAACAATATTTAGAGGTAAACTACCACAAACATTATATCGTTTTAATAATTGTATACCAAATAGTTCCTCAAATACGTTCTCTCTAAATAACAACTTTTATCTACCAGGCTTGACTACAAAAAGTATTCAATACTGCTTCTGGAGAGGTATGTAGATACTTTTCAGTTTGTTTCTAATTAACTTATCAGCCACACTCTCAGCCCAAAACCATGCCTGAGTTCCTACTTTTTTTTAGAACATAAAGCACTTCATCCATTTAATAAATGTGATGTTAGGCTTGACACAATGTTAATAGAAGTCCTTGAAGTTGAATACCTAAAATGTCCCTTATTTAGACAAAATTACTCGTGTTTGGATCACAACCAATATCATTGATGTCTTAGAATTTTTGCTAAAGGATAATACAAAAATGTGGCTTGGAACCATTCCAAAATAGAAAACGTTGTACTTCTGGGCCAACAATGAAATAGGCAGTGTTGCATTCTTGGTGGACATGGGGGTAACAGGAATGCTGGATTATTAATTCTAGAACAAAATAGGCTTCTAGATCTTATTTTATGTTAAAAAGTAAAGGAATATCAAGGATGAACCAAGCTTTCCCACTATGGTTCGATAGGTAATGCTTGCCTCTAATCAGGCTTGCACCTGGAACTAGGTTATCGGTGGGGATAATTGGGGACCATAGGTAACGCTTGGCTATGGCTCTAATAGTCATGATGGAATTACTTAACACTCAAGTCAACTCATGAGTTGTTAGTAGATAAAACATTTTGTGTAAAATTCTTACATCTATCCGAGCTCAGTTTTCAATAATCTTGTCTTACAGGGTTTATTTGTGTGAGAGGATTTGACCAGAAGAGACGCACACCACGTCCCCTTATGGCCAGACTACACTTCCCTGCTAGCAAGTTAAGAACATCAAGAAGAAAGTATGATGAAGAGTAGATTTGACATGTGGGGAAGAACCATGTACAAATAGAAGAAGCATGCACATAGATTTGGTGGTAGACAAGGCTGACTGTTCACGCCAAGAGTGACATGATTCATGATTTAGAAATCTCAGAGACAATTGACTAACTGTAATAACCAAAGATAAATAGGGTGCTTCTCATTTTAAATTTATTTTAGAGATAATAATAGCAGATCTCTCTTAAAATCCTGAACGTCCCTTTCCTAAGAAAGTCTACTGCAAAAGGTCAGCATGAAAGCCAGCGTAGTAGCAAGTGATCAAATACAAGATTAGCTGACATGTAGAAGATGCAAAAGTAGATCTGTTGTGTTCGTGCAGACTTAGTTGTCCACTCATTGTTTTGATAACCAATGGTGTTACTTGAAGAGAAGGAGAAAACCCGTTGCATAAATTGGTAGTCATTCCTTATTATTTTGACAGCAGCTCTTTTTTAACTTCACATCTGTGGAAAACTAGAAGGGGGGTTGAATAGTTTACCGCTTTTTGTGTTAATTATCTTTTACAAATTACCCGTTTTAGTTAAAGATATATNACATTTTGTGTAAAATTCTTACATCTATCCGAGCTCAGTTTTCAATAATCTTGTCTTACAGGGTTTATTTGTGTGAGAGGATTTGACCAGAAGAGACGCACACCACGTCCCCTTATGGCCAGACTACACTTCCCTGCTAGCAAGTTAAGAACATCAAGAAGAAAGTATGATGAAGAGTAGATTTGACATGTGGGGAAGAACCATGTACAAATAGAAGAAGCATGCACATAGATTTGGTGGTAGACAAGGCTGACTGTTCACGCCAAGAGTGACATGATTCATGATTTAGAAATCTCAGAGACAATTGACTAACTGTAATAACCAAAGATAAATAGGGTGCTTCTCATTTTAAATTTATTTTAGAGATAATAATAGCAGATCTCTCTTAAAATCCTGAACGTCCCTTTCCTAAGAAAGTCTACTGCAAAAGGTCAGCATGAAAGCCAGCATAGTAGCAAGTGATCAAATACAAGATTAGCTGACATGTAGAAGATCCAATGGTGTTACTTGAAGAGAAGGAGAAAACCCGTTGCATAAATTGGTAGTCATTCCTTATTATTTTGACAGCAGCTCTTTTTTAACTTCACATCCACACTCAAGATCGACTATCATGCTTACATATTATTCACCACACTTACATATTATTCACCACATATTAAAACTGGGTGATCTTTTGTGGCTATAAAATGGAGGCTCGTATGAAAGCAAACCAACAATTCTTCTTTTCTTATTCTTGCCTTACAGGTTTACTTGTATCTCTATTAGCCACTTCTTCAGTTCTTTGCTCCATGTACATTTCCACCGTTAAGATTAACTACTTTATTGTCCGTGGATGTGGGTCGCTCATAGTGAGCGGCTGATCCACGTNAAACCAACAATTCTTCTTTTCTTATTCTTGCCTTACAGGTTTACTTGTATCTCTATTAGCCACTTCTTCAGTTCTTTGCTCCATGTACATTTCCACCGTTAAGATTAACTACTTTATTGTCCGTGGATGTGGGTCGCTCATAGTGAGCGGCTGATCCACGTAAATATTTCTCTCCATAATTCATTTACTTTTCTCATTCCTTTACATTGCTATTATCCGCTTGGTGACTAACAAATAGTATTGGGGTTTTCTTTTATTCTTACTACTTTCCGTTTAGTCACAATCTATGATGCTGACGAACTTTTTTAGAAGTTTGACTGAAGTTAGTGACTTCCGTATTTGGAAAATCAAGTTGGAAGCTGTTCTTATTTGTTACAGATGTGAGGCTACACTTGACCGAGTCTAAAAGAGGGAAGGAGCTATGATGACCCAAAAATTACAGACCTTAGATAAAAAGGCAAGATCAGCCTTATTTTTAATCTCTCTAACAAGGTTTTATAAGACAAACAGATATATTTGAAACCAAAGTTGGCAAACGGTGCATCAATGGTTATGCATCTTAATAAACTAGCAAGAATAAAAATTGTCCACTCAATCGCATTATAAACTCTAACAAATTTTAATCTATTCGTAAGTAAACAGGTCATAAAATATGCAATAAATTAAAACTAAATTACCAAAGTCTACTCCCATCAAACCAAATTACCAAAATCGACACTATTTTTTCACTTTACGAATCTCTACATGCATGGCGAGCAAAATTGTTTGTTCGTATCTCTCTTTGCTCGCCACTTTTGTTATTAAAAAAAAGTATATTGCAAGCAAAATTGTTTGCTCGTGTATCTCTTTTAATTTGCTCGGTACTTTTAAAACAATGAAATCACATATTAGATGAACCAAATAATTTAATTAAAAAATATATATGTACATGACAAGCAAGCAAAATTATTTGCTCGTGTATCTCTTTTGCTCCCCTACATTTAAAACAATGAATTGACATATTAAATGAACCGTATAGTATACTTGTTATTTCTTATAATAGAATGGAGAGCAAGGTATTTTACTTGCAACTTACCCGTGTCAAAAACATATGCTTATCTCGTACAATGGAATGGAAAGCAAAGAATTTTGCCACATGGAGAGCAAATAAATTGGTGAGCAAACTTATTTTGCTCGTTACGTCTTGTTTTATAACACGAACTTCTATGATAGAAATTGATAAAAACGATTTTTTAAATATCCATTCCAGAATTTTTCACATAAATTAATCCATCATGCATGTCAGAATTATATGCATTCATAAAAAGAAAGGTCCATTATTATTGTACTTTCTTTCGACATACATGCATGCATGTTTATGTTTTGTCGTTAGTATAGAAGATGCACCTGTCCATGCTACCGAAATAGATTGGATAAGAGTAATGCGAAAAAGTGGAAATGGGTTATGGGTGGGTTAGTTAGTTTTACGTGTCAATTTTTTAAGTAACCACAGTTAAAGACTGATTATCAAAAGAGAAATGATACATAGGCCTAAAAATAGACCTAAAAGTGGACCTAAACACATGTGGCATGATCCTGATGGGTTGTTAAATAAGTGGGTCTCTGTCTGCAGCCATCAGGATCATGCCACATGTTTTTAGGTCCACAATTAGGTCTATTTTTAGGTTCATGTATCATTTCTCTTATCAAAATGAATCATTGAAATAGTGTCACATAAATCGATGAAGTGAGCGAAATACGTTTGCTCGCCATATTGTTTGTTCGCCCATTCTAAATGAGCGACATGTGAAAGAATTGGACGGCTCAAATATGGCCACCACCCCGTGAGTGAGCATCTCCTTGCTCGCCCCAAGTTTTGCTTGACCGAAAAATGGCTAGCGTTCCGGTGCTCGCCTAACTTTGCTCGCCAAAATGAGATGTCTAATGCAAAATATGTGGCTGAAATGAATTGGAGAGCAAGCACTTTGCTCGCTCAAACGGTTTGCTCGTCGTTTTCTTGTGATAAAAATGTATTATTTCGTAGTTTTTAATCCATGCTAAATGTATAATACTTATAATGTTGGGTAGTAATTGTGGGTAGATATAACTGCCATCCGATTTTTAGATAGGGCGAACAAGGGGCATGCTCGCTATCTTTTTGTCTTCTTTTGAAATTGGGCGAGCAAACTTAAGTGGCGGGCAATACCATTTGCTCGCCGTTGACTGAAATGAGTGGATGGGGACCGGCCACAAGAACCTTGCGAGGAAACAAAATTGGCGAGCAAACCTCAAATGCTCGAAG
Organism: Artemisia annua; assembly: GCA_014162995.1. Lineage (NCBI taxonomy): Eukaryota > Viridiplantae > Streptophyta > Magnoliopsida > Asterales > Asteraceae > Artemisia > Artemisia annua. The sequence continues at coordinate 128,006 of LBNU01009958.1, read as the reverse complement.
TGTCGATTTTGTTAAGCCTCTTTGAAAGTGTTTATTTTTGTAATTGAGTGTGAAAAGTTTTTTTTATGGTAATTGATTTTTGTTTTACGATTTATCTGTTGTAACCTGTTATGCAATAGACTACTATAACCAGTTGGTGATATATAAAAACAATTGTTAATCCTTTTAAGTTTTCCGGCTCTAGATAATGTGTTTGTTTTCTTCATCTAATCCCCAAAAGTATTTTTATTATTTTCATCATATCACAGTTAGCTGTATGGAATGCAATAGTGGCAGTCGATATTTATTTACACTGCCTTTAATTCTCAAAGTCGACTATTATTCCCAAGAACAGCATAAAATTTCAATAAGTATCAATAACAGTAAATAGGAGTACAATGATAAACATACAATGATGATACGGAGTCTTCCGTAAACTAATTATTCACCCTTTTTTGGGCATGGCTGCAAGCTTGGTATACATCTTAGCCATAGACTGAAATCCTCTAACATCACCCGATCGGAGAAGATTGCCTGTGATGAAACATTGCTTATTATTCTCATTTTGAGACTATTAAGGGTGTTATTTATAAGAAAATAAGTATGGGCATAAATATAGAATCATGTGACATTAGAGCTTTAGGCAACTACTTATCTGTTTATTAATTCTAGCTGACAAACTTGATTAAGCTAAACTCATTTCACAACTTATTTTTTCTATAGTTCTCTTTTGGATGCTAATACGACAAGTACTTATATCACACAACTTCATATATGTATATTTGAAACTACCAACATCCTTGAACATGTCCCAACCAAGGACAATATTTACAAAATGAACTGGGAATTTGAAGGAAAACAAAAAGCAGATGAAAAAGAAAAAAAGAAGTTTTAAAGGGAGTACAAACCAAAATACAATATATCAAAGTTTATTACCTGAATCACAATTCAATGGGCTATCGGGTTCGGGATGGGCCATTAAAGCAATTATAGCTCTACAAACAGACTGAAGTGTCCAAGCAGGGCTCCAAGCATTCTTCAGGATATCTAGGCAGATTTCTCCCGTCTATACAATCATCCAGAAGAAATCAACATAAGGACATTCTAAGACACCACCCCACAAAAATTGTTTTTGCAATGAAATGAAGTTACAGAATTTATCAACATGCCTTTTCATAGGTAACTGAGATGATGAAAAAGTTACATAGCATGCTAACTCTTACACTCTGTTCTCTAGTTAAAAATTAGAGAGGAAAGAAAAGTAAAGTAAAAGGGAGTAGAGGAGGGGAGAGAAGAGGAGGGACACTTGGTGTTTCATTTCATGTTCTTGAGCTATAAAAAAAGAAAGAACATGAAACAAATCAAACTTTCACTTTTACTATAATACCCCTCTACTCCAACTATATCTTATATAACTTATATAACTCTTGATATAATATAAGATGATTGTGTTATGTGGTAATACGTAAATATTGAAGAAATAAACACTATCGAAAGTTCGAAATGGTGGAGTTTGCGTGAGTGGCAAAAAAAATACGATTATCAATTGATAATAATATACTAACGTTAGAAATTGATATTATAAAAAGAAAAATGGCAACCGGATATTGAAACAAGAAAATTGAAAGTGTTGAGGTTTGTGTCACTAGCCTACAAATAAATATGATGACACATTCGTAAATAAAATTTTGTTGGAAAATGAAAGTATAAAAGTATGTAATTTTTTTTGTTAGTGAGGACATTTTGGTCAATTAATATGCTAATAACTTTCACCCTTCACTTTCATCCCAAAAATGGGAGGGACATTTTGAATCCAAAATAGCTTGCACTTCCCCTCCAAAACTCTCATTTCCCTTCCCTCTCTTTTTCATTTTTTTTCTTGAGAACACAAAAAATAAGTGGATCCCTTCCTATCCCTTACTTTTCTTCTCCTTTCTTTCCTTAAAGAACACAGTGTTAGGTAAAATACAGAAAGAAAAAAAACTATTAAGTAGCATCCTACAAGCACTTATAGTAGAGTTAAGAGGGTGTTTGGATTTGCGATTTTAAACTCTTAAGATTATTTCATTGTATGTAGTCATACTGATTGGTTAGGCATTTAGATAGAGAGGTTTTACTTGATTATATAAAACTGAAAGGGTCAAATAAGTTATCCGCAATGAGGCAAGGAAACCGACTATCAAAGGTCAATAACAGAACTTTAGAGATTTTTACTCCATCTCAAAAGGCACGTCTCCGCTTTTTCACAATAATGACAAACATTTTAACATACGCTTATTAGAATATTAAACCTACAAATAACAAACGCTCATCAACATATCTAATTGTTATTATTTAGTATATTACAAACAGGTTCAAAACCTACATCCAAACACTCCCTATGGAGAAATGTAAGAAACTTTTTTTTGAACGGCGATTTTATTGAACTAGCAAGAAGCTAGAAGCAGAAACAAATTACAAACAAGTTTTATAAGCACACATAGGGTCATTTAGCCAATCGAGCCAAAGAGGCCGCAAGAAATGTAAGAAACTGATTCAGTAGCATTTAGTAAAAGTTCCATCCTAATGGAAAAAGGTATCAGCAAGCAATCTTCCACAGGCCCATAATAAGTGGAAAACATTATAAGCAAAAAGGGAGTAGCCATAAATATGGTTCCCGACTTTTTAGACGACTATTTAAACCACCGCCACACAGACTCAAACCGGGTAAAGCCCTTCCTTTTCAGGAGGTTGGCATGGCCACTAGCATATGTGCATAAATTATGAATGCATACATGATAAAATAATAATAATAATAATAATAATAAATAAATAAATAAAAGAAAGATCCACCATACCTTGAAATGTACATTTGGATGAAATATTTTTGTTAAAAAGCGCACTTGAGGAGGCTGCAAAGGGTATTGCTCCGGAACAGAAAATGCAAGCTGAAAAACTCCGCCTTCATAAGGAGTTTCAGATGGTCCCTGCATAAAAACAAAATGTTCAAAAAAAAATGTGCGCTGGCATGTGTTGATGTATGTATTTAATTTCCATAAATACCGATCACACCTTGATAAGTGCGGTCCATTTAAATATATTAGAATCGTCACAAACAAGCTGTATATCAGGGTCGGCTACTTTCTCCCTCTGCACTTCCTTGTATTCCTTAAAAAGTCTTGCTCTTGATGCCTGTAACACACTCATTACCGAAACAAGAATCTTTGAAAGAAATTGCATACACCGATATTGCGTTTTAATACAGCGTGTTCGTAGTAGGGGGTGTTTGTTTAAGCTTATATAGTGGGCTTATAGCTTATTTGGTTTTCGGCTTATGTTTCATAAGCTCACTTTTTTTGGCTTATTTTAAAACTTTTCGGCTTATACAAGCTTATTATGACATGATTGTCATAATAAGCTTATATAACCCCATATTTCCCAAAATAAGCGAAAAAGTTTGGGTTTATGAAACATAAGCCGAAAACCAAATAAGCCATAAGCTCGCTATATAAGCTTAAACAAACACCCCCTTAATCAGATAATCAACTGCTTAACTGATCAATTAATTTTGATTATCTAAGAAACTAATACTAGCTAAAAAACAATTGATTAACAACATATGTATGAATCTTATGTATGAATTAGAGAAATTTCTGTTTGATTAATTGTATAAATGTTTAGGCTTTGATTACCAAATACTTTTGGGGGATAAATACATATAATCAATAAAAACATCAAAGACAGAAAATTAACTGACCTGCATTTTTATAGATCTGCAAATTCGCCCAGTATTATGTGTTTAATTGTAAGAGGCAGATTATTATAAGGGAATTTTGTTTTGATCTAAATTCAAGTTTCTTTGGTGTTTGCAGTTAGTTTCCTGTTTTGTCCGAGATGGTTATGGTATTCACTTTTAGCCCATTTTGATTTTGCTAATAAATAGCCTTTGATAGAGTCCATTGGACTTGTTTTCGTTTGCAAACAAAACAAATACTCCTGTCGTCAAAAGTGAAAGAATTAGACACCTCTGCAAGGACGATTTGGAATGGGAGGTGATTTGCACACTCAAAATATGATTGACACACTTCATTTTTCGCATCAAACAGTTGTAAATATATCACAAGATGCTTATAGTACTTCTACGTTGGAGTGTGTCAATTATATTTTGGAGTGTGCAAATCAACTTCCATTTTAAATGTAGCGTTCAATACTAGTTGACTCCATGATTAGGGGAGTGTCCGCATTTTGAAAAACGTGATCATTTTTAAGTGGCTATGGTTTTTACTATTTTAACCGACTAATTTACGAGGTTTTGAATCCCCCTCCCCACAGAATATCTTTCAGAATAAACTGACTACACACTTGAAAGGTGGTTTTTAAGTTGCTGGTATTTGAAGATTTGAGATTTAAACTTGGATCTCGATTGAAAAATCCAGGTTTCGCCAATGTTAATAGGCTATGCATTTGGCCCTTTTGGGTTATAAAACAATTAATCTCATCTTATCTTAATATTTTCTAAAGAGCATTGATTAGCATGCCTAAGGGTGGACGTGATAGAGGGACTTGACTCGGTTGGTCTCCCACACTCGATTCGGTCGCCCCTATTACGCTTGTGGTACACGACTCGGTCGCCTTGGTAAGAAAAGAAGAAGTGGGTCGTGTGTACGGCCGACTTGTGTGTTCATTTGTGTGTGTGAGTTTTTAATTAAAGTGTATTTTTGTGAATTTTTTTTTTATTGGTCGCCTTATTACACTAAGTTGGTCAGGAAGTAGTGTAGGAGAGAAAAAACTAAGGTGCTAGGGGAAATGAAGGTCGTCTGGGGGTCCTTATTATACACGGTCTAATTGGTGTCCTAATCTATACATCCTATTAAAAAGGAGTTTTGCATGACATCATTTTTAGATACTTCTGTGTACATGTCACTCAATTAGGATGCTTACTTTAAAAATGCTTATGTCATAATTCAAGTCAAAAATTATCTAAAAACATCAAATGTATAATATTTGTTTATCATATACCTTTATACGTATTTGTTGGAAACCCTCGAATCTTAACCCAATGTTGTCACTTTTTTTATTTTTTATTAGTGCTACTACACACACCAAAATATATATTTGGTCAATGTATTGGAAATAGATAATCTATCATTTATTTGGTCAACTACTGGTATGTGCTTATTCACATACCTTTTATTCACCATTTTCAGACTCTATAAGACCAAAAACTAACGTTAAACGCAAAGATATCGTGTTTTTGTGTTTGTGACTGTGCAGGAAAGGATATTGCAAAAACAACATAAAAACCAACCAAAAAGCCCTAAACGAGCACGAGATGTGAAAGAGAGTCTTAAGGCCGAGTCAACGATGATATTTACTTAAGAAAAGCCCAAGACGAATGTGTTCCTTAAAGGCTCGAAGAAAAACTCATGAGACACTTTACTAAAGATCAAAGAGAGTTTCAAGAAAAGTCCTCCACATTTGAGCAAGATGTCGCTTTTTAATCTTTTGAAGACCTTTGGAAGAAACGTCAACTCGAGTCCTCAAGTTACCGAGTGTTACGTTTAATGTTCAAGAACGTTTAGTAGTTTGTAACATAGTTTTAGTGCAATTTCATGAATTGTAAAGGTTCAAGGGCTTAAGATGCAATATTGTCTAAACTTTCTAAGCTCTTGACCTATAAATTAAGGATTGCGAGTATGATACCTTCTTTGCGAGTATGACAAGGCTTGCGAGTATGGGGCTGTCCATTTTAGCGAGTATGGGTCTGAACTGTTAGCGAGTATCACAATAAAAATCCTAGCGAGTATGAGATGAAAAGTCTTGCGAGTTTGAGAAGATTATAGCGAGTATGGAAGTTTTTTTTTCTTGCGAGTATGGGGTATACATTTCTTGCGAGTATGGTCTTTTCCTCCTAGTTAGCGAGTATGGTTTCAAGTATTTTAGCGAGTTTGGTCTTTTTCATTTCTTTTCTAGTTTCATTTCTTTCTTTTACAAGCCGAGCTAGGCTTTTATTCACCTCATCGTTTCATCGAGTAAGGTCGTTATTTTCTTAAATCTAAACGTTATGCTGTCGAATTTTCTAAAAATCTTTTTAGTAACTTTTTCTTATTAAAGTCTTACATATTTTCATCTTTAGTCTTCAACTTTAATTATGTTTAATGTTTACAAGTCTTTTCATTACTTTATCACTTTACGTTTTTAACATGAGTCGTGAGTAGTTTTAGACGTGTTTGCTTAGTGGTTCGGGTTTGTGAGTTAAGTACGAGTATTAAATGTTTGTGATTAATAATCGTTAAGATTATTTAGACGTGTGATTTAATTATTCAAGAGCAAAAACTTTAGAACGATTAATTTACTTGTCTAGAGTTATTCTCCCTTCAAAAGACTAATTGACAACTAATCTCGAGAAAGGAAAATAACTCGTCACAAACCTTTAGCTTACACTTAATGAACTTATTCGTGTCGCTTCGCAAACATATTGTCTTTTAAATTCATTTACCGCTTTCATTTTTTTTATCTCACTTTTATTACCGCTTTCTTTAGTCGCTTTATTACATGTTTCTTTATTTGTTTACTTTATTTTGTGTCGCTTATCGCTTTACTTTACTTTAACCGCATTTTAAATTGTCGTTGTAGTATAATCAAAACCAAAAATCTTCTTTTAAAACCTATTCACTTCACAAATCTCACGATTTTGAGTGACGAGATCAATTCAACCCTCGTTGGGACAACGATCCGTGGTTTGAGCTTGCACTTTGCTCCCACAACGATCAACTACATTGAAAAGCGCATCAGATATCTTCATTTTCCATCGGTTCTGACCATGAAACATTTAGCATCCTCCAAAAAATATCAATTGAATCCAAAGGAATATACTCTCCTGTAAAAAAATAATTGTTTTGAAGTTGTTGAAAAAACAAGATCTTAAAAACATTAATCAAGCAATTGATGTTATATATATACCTACCTGAATTCAAGTACGTTGAAAGTATGCAAGCACATGGTAACCCACAACTACTACGAAGTCGACAACCACATGTTGAGTAGTCGAACTCAAGATAATCCAACCCAAGAAGTTCTTTTACAATCAAATCAAGAGCTTCTTTCGAAACATGACCCTGTAATAAAGTTAAAATCGATCTTAGATGTTCTAGAGGGTGTGATTAAAGTTGGAAAGGTTATGGGGTATAATATGGATGGTTGCATAGCCAATATGGGTGATATAATTAGTTCTAAAGGAGTGGACGATGTTTATCGATGAATTTTATGTCCCTAAAAATTCAGGTCTCGCCTAGAAGACCAAAAAAGATTGGGTTCGGGAACTGTGTATTCGAAATAAGGTTAATTTTTTGGCGTTACAAGAGACCAAGATGGAGTTTATGGATGAGTTATGTGTTAGAAACTGTTGGGGACACATGCAATATGATCATGTTGTTAGTGATGCTATTGGTAATTCAGGAGGAATTTTATGTATTTGGGATCCAAATTGTTTCAGTAAAGAGAGTGTTACTATATCGGATTCCTTCGTAATCATTCGGGGTACTTGGCGCCTAACAGGTCAAAAGTTCTTGATGATTGTTGTATATGCTCCTCAAGATAGTAGGGATAAGAATACTTTGTGGGACTATTTACATCACGAGATCAGTAAATGGAAAGGTGAATCTATCGTCATGGGCGATTTTAATGAGGTCAGATTTAAATCGGACAGGTTTGGCTCTAACTTTAATGTGAATGGGGCATATTCATTTAACTCTTTTATTTCACGAGCCGGTTTGGTAGATGTGGTGCTAGGCGGGTGTCGATATACCTGGAGTCTTAAAAATGCGTCGAAAATGAGTAAGCTTGACAGGTTTTTGGTTTCGGAAAATCTTTTGATATCATTCCCACATCTTAATGCTATTACTTTGGAGGGATACTTATCTGATCATCGCCCCATTCTACTTAAGGAGAATTATTTTGATTATGGTCCTACACCGTTTCGATTCTTTCATCATTGGATTGGAATGGAAGGTTTTTCTAAACTTGTGGAAGATACATGGAAGAGTAGCACTAGTACTGATGAGAATGCGCTGAAGTATTTATTTGGTAAACTTAAACATCTTAAAAACACTATTCGAGAGTGGACAAAAAATAGTCAACAATGAAGGAAAAATGTGAAGACACAATTCAAAAACGATCTCGAAGCTATTAATTTGATAATTGATAGTGGCAACGGATCAGAAGAGGATCTTCAAAAAAGATCAGAAATCATGATAAAAATTCGTGATTGTGATGAAATTGATTCGGCGGAAATGGCTCAAAAGGCGAAAATCAAATAGGCTATTGAAGGTGATGAGAACTCTAAATTTTATCATGGCATGATTAATAAGAAACGGAATAATTTGAGCATTAGGGGGTTTTGGCAGATGGAGTTTGGGTTGATGATCCGAAGGAAGTGAAGAAACAATTTTTCGAACATTTTAGTAAACGTTTTGCTAAACTAGAATATAGGCGTGTTAAAATTCAAATGGAGTTTCCAAAGAGACTCAGTCCAGATCAGATGTCTGATATGGAGATGGAGGTTTCTAAAGACGAGGTCAAGAGAGCGGTGTGGGATTGCGGTACGGATAAAGCGCCGGGTCCTGATGGATTCACTTTTGGATTCTTTCGAAATTTTTGGTATCTCGTGGGAGATGATGTTTTTGATGCAGTTAGCTATTTCTTTTTACATGTTGATATGCCTAGAGGGTGCAACTCTTCTTTCATTGCCTTGATTCCTAAGATCCCGGATGCTAATGGTGTCAAAGATTTTAGACCTATCAGCCTCATTGGTAGTATATACAAATTATTGCTAAGATTTTGGCGAATCGTTTGGTTAATGTGTTGGACGAGCTTGTGAATGAGGTGCAATCGGCTTTTGTTACTAACAGACAGATTTTGGATGGGCCATTTATTATAAATGAAATAATTCAAAGGTGCAAGTTGAAAAAGAAAGAGACTTTAATCTTTAAGGTAGACTTTGAAAAAGCTTATGATTCGGTGCGGTGGGATTTTCTTGATGAAGTATTAAGCAAGTTTGGTTTTGGAGAGAAGTGGCGGAAATGGATACATTGTTGTCTTCATTCGTCTAGAGGGTCGATTATTATCAATGGAAGTCCTACGGAAGAATTTAATTTTGGTAAGGGTCTTAAACAAGGAGACCCATTGTCTCCTTTCTTGTTCATCTTGATTATGGAGAGTTTGCACTTATCGTTTCAAAGAGTTGTTGATGAGGGTTATTTTCACGGTATTAAACTTAATGATTCGGTTAATATTTCTCATTTGTTTTACGCGGATGACGTGGTTTTCGTTGGCGAGTGGAGTAATCGTAATATCTCTACTCTTACTTACATTTTGGAATGTTTTTATTGGGCTTCCGGGCTAAAAATTAACATGTCAAAAAGTAAGATTATGGGAATTAATGTGAATATTGATAAAGTGAAGCAGGTCGCGGAAAATCTTGGTTGTGTGGTGCTTAAAATCCCTTTTATGTTCCTTGGCTCAATTGTGGGTGGTAAGATGAATAGATTGTCGTTGTGGAAAGATTTGATTGATCGGGTTATAAGACGTCTTTCTAAATGGAAGATGAAGATGCTATCGATTGGAGGTAGACTTACCTTAGTTAAGTCGGTTCTTGGATCAATGCCCATTTTCCAATTGTCTCTTTTCAAAGCGCCTTCAGGTATTCTCAAGTATCTCGAATCCATTAGGCGTAATTTCTTTAATGGGCATGATGGTTCTAGTAAAAAGAGTTCGTGGATTAATTGGAATAATGTGATTGCTCCTAAAGACAAAGGTGGTTTGGGTGTTTTGAGTCTTTATGCTTTAAATAGAAGTCTTTTATTTAAATGGATTTGGAGATTTTTATCGCAAGGTTCTTCGCTTTGGGCTAGGGTGATTAAAGCTATTTATGGAGAGGATGGTAATATTGGTTCGAAATGTAAATGAGGTTTGAAAACATGTTGGTCTAGTATTGTTAATGAGGTTAAAACGTTGGAAAATAAAGGGATTGACTTGATGCAGTTTTTGAAAATCAAAATTGGGAATGGTGATTCTATTCATCTATGGGAGGATCCGTGGCACATGGACGGTATTCTTAAAGTTAGATTTCCTAGGATTTACGCTTTTGGAACTGTGTAAATCTATTACTATCGGAGAGAAACTTGGTCACCAAAATTTATCAGATACTTTTCGTAGACGTCCGAGAGGGGGTATGGAACAATCTCAATTTGACGATCTGGACGCGTTGTTGCAGCAGGTCAGTATGACTCCTTGT
>LBNU01009958.1:82776-95318 GCA_014162995.1 Artemisia annua | reverse complement strand
AAAAAAAAAAAAAAAAAAAAAAAAAAAAAAAAAAAAAAAAAAAAATCCGAATTTTAATATTTTAAAAAAAAAGGTGAATTATAAAAAAAAAATACAAAAGTAATATGAAAATGTCTTTTACTATTATACCCTTTTAAATTAAATTAAAATAACAAATTGCTATGGAGCATTAAATGATGTACATTGTGTATTATTAGTTGTAAAAAGATGGTTCTCGCAGTTCTTGCAGTTCTTGCAGATAAGGTGATTTTCGCAAGAAAGGGACCCTATATATATATATATATTAGCTTCATAACCCGCCCGTTGGGCGGGTTAGCTTCATGATATTACTTGACCAATTCTAAGTGGACGTACGTACATAAATAATGAATATTTGCAAATATTTTAAACACAAGAATTGGAAAATAAAAAAATAAAAAATAAAGTGTTCATTTAAAAGAACAATAAAAAGTGTGAGAAAAAAAATAAAAAGACATAGTCATTATTCATATTCGAAATAACTCTTTGTACAACATTTGTTGTGGAGTTTATGTATTTGCCGCCTTTGTCACAACAAAAAACATTCGAACCTTTCTTCCTTTCGACTCTTGAAACATGGCGATAAATTTGTCCATTGATCTTTATCACATATCTACTCACCAACTTGTGTTCCTTGTCAATAAGCCTCACAATACCCGACTTTTTTCTCACCAAAACTTCAAAAAAAAAATTACAAGTCAGTAACAATCGGTTTCTACCCATTTATAAGATCAACTTCCAAAACACATAGCAATTTGTGGGCGACTGAACTAATTCACTTGTACAAAGTTTACACAAATAAGTTGTGCTCAAACCACAACGGTACAACATACCCAAACATTTCCATTGTTTGACCCATATAGCCAAAATATAACCAAACACTTTTATTTTTTGTNTGTAAAAAGTACAAAACAAATCAATGGGACATGCAAATCACACTAAACTTTTTCATAATATCAAAAATAGGAACACCATTCAAGCATTCACACTTTAGACTTGAACGTTTTATATTCTTAATCCCAGATTACGCAATTATCATCTGCAAGTTTCCAAATCTGCATACATGATATAATGTAACCGAACACACTGCCTACCACATATAAGATCACTAATGGCCAAGACTCCATCAAGATATTAGAAAGCGCACAAAATCGTTGTGAGAATTCTACTGCCTTTATTTTATTTTCGTAAATAGTGTTTGTGAGAAACGAATCATTTCGACCTGTTACGCAACCAAAAAGCGACCCGTTAAGAATGGAAAAAAGTGTTTGTGGGCAACCAACTTGATCCATACTAAAAATGACTCATTTCAACCCGTTACCCAACCCGCCCATTGATTTGAGAGATTAATCTTACCCATTCAATGAGGTAGACAAACTCTACCTATGGCCTATAATTTTTGTTGCTTTTTCCCGCTAACAAACTCTGATGCAACAACTCCAAAGTTGTAAGCATCTGCTTTATCTATCAAGTATCCCCTAATCGCATATTCAGGAGCCATACAGTCTCTACATATTTATATCATACATGTCTCAGATTTAAACTCCGAGTTAGTACATTAGATATATTATAAATGTTCCATGATTTTGAATGATGAAAGCTCACATTGTTATAATTATTCATGTGTTAATACACCACAATATGATATCTTAGCATGTTCTTCAGGAATTCTCCATGCTGAAATTACGTTTTCTTATATTTATTTATTATATTTTTCAGAACATGAAGCTCGAAACTCTAAATCACACTATGATAATCTTTGAAGGTCAAAATCATTGGGAAAACTGGTCTAGATAGGTTTAGTTCTCTGTTCCACGTTCCGATTAAGTTGTTGGTTAGAGAAGACCCCTAAATGTAAGTTTATATGATTTCCATAACTCCTATTTCACTATTTGACTGTGAAATTAGTCTTTGAACTATGGATTTGGTATCCATGTGAAGAGATCTGTACGCACGATATAGGGTTAGGAAGGACTAAAAAAGCTTTAGCCAAATTTGAATATGATTTAGTTAGTGTACTTTTTAGAACTATAATAAGCGTTTATATGTTAATTGAGCACTTCATAAACCATTTTGAAAGTGACACAGTGTTTGACATGGTATTTAGCTTTGCTTCCTCTAGTGATGTAGTACAAAATAGATACCTTTTTATTACTTTGGAGTTAATGATATAATGCATCTATCTTATTTGAGAAAGTATCATGATTACTAATGATTAGATGTATTAACATTCTTGACAAAGATCAAATGGAGAGAAACCATGTATGGATGTACCTCATCAGTAGCCGTAACCTGTGGTGATATTGTTGCAGGTGAGGTCTCTACGTCATCAGGTTCTTCTTCGGTCACCTCGACATCTTCTTCTGCAACATATATTGGAAAGATATTAAACATTGTTACAAATAAACTTGGATCTGATTTGTTTTGATGATTCTAAATTTTCTCATTTGCAAACGTAAGTCACATCAAACACCCCCTTATCACTTTTAGTCACATTAGCAATAACAAAAAAGCACATAAGTATAAAAGGAGAAAAAAAAAACAATCCCAAGCGCCCTCTTATTATTCAGCTAAAAATATATATATATATATACATAAGCAGCAATGCATAATAAAGAAGTAATCGCAAACACCCGCAACCAACTTCTCATATGCCACAAATAATAAGCTAAAACAAACACCCCCTAAATAAGATCTTTCATAAATGCACCTCAACCCATAAGTTGTATGGGCTCTTAAAACAGATTATTGAGTTTTGCGAATACAATAAGCTTTCCCAAACATCCTGCTAAACGCCAATCAAGATGTTTTTTAAACATAGTTTGGTTAGCATATGCTGAAGGTAGTCAAAAGCCAGCAAGCAGGTGCTAAGGCAAGGTGATTTTCAACTGTGAAGTACATGAAACACCTGATGGGATACTACTTTACTGCATTTCTCCGTTTTTGAACCACGGGATTAAAAAAAAGGAAAAAGTTACATCTCTACAAACAGCACGCTCGACTAAATCGACATATCTACTTCTCCTAAATCTTAGCATTTTTTAGATCAGTTTAAGATGAAAAGTAACCTACCAATCTTCTCAAGATGCATAAAGCTTCAAATTATTTTCGTATTTGCTCCAAGTGGTTTGCTGGAAATGAGTCACTGGTGAGAAGTCAAGAATGATGGGTTGTCCTGCAAAATGTTCCCAGAAATTTTAATATGGCATGAAAAAATGTATAGAAAGAAGAAACATATTTTCCGTTAAATTTACGCAATCATTATAATTACGTACAATGAAGAAAAAACCATACATGCGTAGTATCTTCCGTTAAGGTTCTTCGACACTTTTGCACATATTTTCCTCCCTAAACTGAACATACACATTTCTCACCTAAAAATAGCAACAAACTCAGCATTAGATTATGTCTAAAGAAGATATGAGATATGGCAAAACCACTTGACCATTACAAAAGCATTATATGATTCAAAACAAATATACCCAAATGCAATCGCCTAAACCTAACAATAACTTTGAATACACATAGATGCAGCAAAATAATAAAGTAAAAAGGGTTAACATTTTAGTGATCAAGATCTTCATACATAACATTTTTTATTATTCAATTTTGTTGGACGTTGGTTCTTTGTTTTCATATTCTGTTTTTGTCAGGAAAAGTACTAACCATACGGATCACGCATCAACAACAACTTCACCATTCTTTAAATAAGCGGCCAAAAGCATGAATCCCATCAAGTACCATGTTTTGAAGTTGCAATAAACATTTGAAATTCTTTAATTATAAGCTGATAAACTTACTTATCTAAATTGACCGGAAAATGTTACACCTGTTGCTAAAGGTTGCTACGTTCCTCTATGGCCTTCACATCACTGGCCGTGAGAAAAGCATAATGCAATGCAACAACAACAAAAAAAAGAAAAAAAAATCCGAGTACAAAAACCATAGAAGCAAATAAGTCCACAGTTCACAGTAAAACGAAACTACGGGGCTGTTAGAAAAGATTATTAGTGGTACATATGAGAGGATGGTCAAAAGTCAATCCAATACATGGGTAGCGAACATACCTTGGGATCTCCAATTAATGAAAGGGCAACACTCAGCCTCCTTATCATGCCTCCACTGTACTGTCTTATATTGCTTGTGTGCAACCCCAACATTGAATAAATTGACACTTTTAAGAGCTTCTTTAACCTGAAACACATTTCACCAACAAATTGATATAGATATAAAGTCGTGAAACACATATTACCAACAAATGAATCAAAACAGCCAAAATTTGAGAATTACATACACTTTGAAACAAATTATCATACCTTTAATTCTTAATATTCTGTAAGTGAAACCGGCTATGTTGCTTAATCATACACCACATTAAAATATACAGCTAAAACAAATACAAAAAGGCAAAGCACTGAAATGAAAGTGAAATAAAAATCAATAAAATTATACCTAAGAATAAGATGTAGCGAGTCCACCTCAAAATCACCCTCCTGAAATAAATGTGGACTTTAGTGTCAGTACGTGAAATCAGAATAAATTTCAGTTGTTTAAATACATGCCATTAGGTCATTGCCATTGATTGCAACTGAAATGAGGTTAGATCGGTCCCATCTAAGACCAAAGGAGCAGCATCATTGGTCCAAACTACATGCGTCATACAAAAAATCAAGATTCAAAATAATGTTTGACACATTGGGTGTTTGGATGACATATCAATCTGATTAAAACTCATTAGTCAACTTCAAAAAATACAGATTCTAAGGATGTAACATGTGCTTTGGTTGAGCCAAGTGCATACCGTATCAAAGTAGTAGTCGGGTAATATTATCAAACACTTGGCGGGCATAAAAGGTACATGCTCTAAATAAAAAATGCAGCTTTCTGTCAGTTTAACATGACAGTAGTTCAATGGAACCCATGTTTCACCAAAACAAATTCTTGTATTAGATGAAACATATACATTTGAAATTCATAATTTACAACCGAATTACTAAATCAAAAATCAAATTTAAAAACAAAATCCGAAATGAAGTTTTTTAATCAGGATGAAAAATCAAACCTTCCTTGTTGTATCTTCATGGATCATTACTCAATCAGTCCCAAAATTGTCGTATCAGCAATTAGGGTACTTGCAACGAAAAATGATCAATAAATCAAAACCATTTTACACATGAAAAAGTAAAAAAATAAAATAATAACTGCTTAATTTTTTAAGAATCAAATGTACCTAGTGGGAGCAATTTCGAATGCTTTTTGTTATTTGGATTTGAATTAGGGAATGGTTTTTGATATTTGGGGGATTTTGAATTGTTAAATTTCAGTTTCAAAAACAAACCGAAATTAGTGGGAGCAATTTTAGGGCTCTTATTTATGGAAATGAATTAGTTTTAAAAAGTGCAGATTTTGGTTAAATGGTAGGAGTCGAAAATGGAGGAGATATTAAAGGATGACATGTTAGGATTGTATGCATTTAACACAAAAACCAACTTGCTCCATTGGTTGAGAGTATGTTGAATGGGATTAAAGACCTGGGTTCGAATCCCATTGATGTCTAATTTTTTAAACTAATTTCGTGATACAGTCAAATTGCCTACGTGGATGATACCGCCTAGGTGGATGAAATAAAAACACAAAAGAAGCAAGAAAGTTTGAAGCTTTTTGAGATTAACGAGCTAAAAAATTAGTTTTAGGGGGCGTAGAACACAAAACAACGAGTCAATACCTTCTTCTAGTGATTGATACCACTTGTTAGGTCACCATTTTAGTAAACACAAGTATTCAAATGAAAGAAATGAGATGAGAAATAGACTTGGTTGATTAAGATCAATATGAAAGATGAAAGAACAAGAGTTTCCTTAAGATATGAAATTAACCAACAATATAAAAGAGTTACATAGTGTCCTATTTATAGGAGAGGGATAGGGCAACACTCCCTTCCTTCTCTATCTTCTATGTCGTGGGCTTTCAAGGCCCATTGGACACTTATTGGACTCGTCTTATAACCATACAAGTATTAAGCTAAAACGTAAATAAAAGTGATAATACTAGCAACCTATTACATTTATTAAAATGACCGAGACTTGACTGAATAGTTGAAAACTATGATCCTAACAGAATGCTTTTTGTTATTTGGATTTGAATTAGGGAATGGTTTTTGATATTTGGGGGATTTTGAATTGTTAAATTTCAGTTTCAAAAACAAACCGAAATTAGTGGGAGCAATTTTAGGGCTCTTATTTATGGAAATGAATTAGTTGTAAAAAGTGCAGATTTTGGTTAAATGGTAGGAGTCGAAAATGGAGGAGATATTAAAGGATGACATGTTAGGATTGTATGCATTTAACACAAAAACCAACTTGCTCCATTGGTTGAGAGTATGTTGAATGGGATTAAAGACCTGGGTTCGAATCCCATTGATGTCTAATTTTTTAAACTAATTTCGTGATACAGTCAAATTGCCTACGTGGATGATACCGCCTAGGTGGATAATGACTCGTATTATCCAGTCATCAGTTCGTGCCAAGTGGCATTTCATTCTCATGGTACAGCTTTCAAAGCATCAAGTGCAACTCATATCTTGTCTCATATATATGTAAAGATATATATATATATATATATATATATATATATATATATATATATATATATATATAACCTATATAAAACACAAGTTTGATTGCTATTTTTAGAGGCAATAAATCACCTCAAAACTCTAAAAAAAGACACGTGGAAACCACACCACTAATAGAAAGATTTCGAAAATTGATTAAATCAAATACGGGAGATAAATCAGGAAGCCAAAGATTTTTAGTTTTTAATTTTAAAAGCTATCTTTAGAAAAACTCCTCAAACAAGCTGTGAATTAAAACAAAAAATAAGGAAACTCAACTGTAGACCAAAAAATTCGGTTTCTTCTTTGTTGAAACACAATTCGAAAACATAATCAAAATCAATTCTCTCCACTCTATCAGAATCAACCAGATTCTAAGGTAATTGTTATTTTGAAACTTTGTTTCCATTGAAATAATTAGGTTACCTTATCACTGTTAATGTATAATGAATTAGGGATTAGTTTTGTATGCAATTATGGATTCTGGTTATCAATTTTTGTTTTGAAATCGACCCTTATTCGATAGTGACTATATATTTTTCTCTTATTGATTTGGTTCAATTTTATATTTGTGATTATTCCAGTATTGACATTTTTTTTAATCATTTTTTGTTTGAGTTGGAGTTTCTTTTAGTATAGTTTAAGTTTTTGATAGATTGTGTTAAACCAAGAAGACCAAGTGTTTGACGAATTTGCATACCAAGTGTTTGATAAAAGTCCTTAATGATTTCTTTTGGGAACCGTTTTTTTTAATGTAAAACTCCTATTATGATTTTCTAGCTCACAAGAAGTTTTCCTTTATCATATATTCTTTTGTTATCAAAGCTTCGGAGTTCTATTCCTGTTTACTCATCTTTCTATTGATTTTTATTCAGGGGCTTCAAAGTCATTTGAGTTGTTGTCGCTACAACGTCTATCATTCGTGATAACAAAATTGTAAGTATATTTTTTTCTTAGAAATATTATTGAATATAGGTCACTTATACTGCAATACAATATTGATATGAAATTTGTGTATTGCTATACATGAAGCCATTGAACAACAAAAAATATCCATAGCAAAAGATGTTCTCAATTCTAGAACCTCTGTCGCTACAGCTGCAAACCCTCCTTCAGGGCGTTATGACGATCTTAAGGTACTTTCAATTGCTACGAAGTACAATATTTTATTTTGTATCTTCATTATTTCTATAATTATCATGTCAATTATAAATGGAGAATTGGGTAAATCTCTGTTAAGAAAAGTGTATGTTCGATATATCAACTTATTGTTATTGTTGTTGTCGTGATTTGTTAAAGGTTGAAAAGGTAGTAGAGTGAACATTTTGAGATTTTAAATAATTGCATAGTGTATAGCATCGTCCATAGAAGTACCTGGATCAAATGCTTCCATATCAATCATAGTGTCCAACTAAAAGGCAAGCAATTCATTTATCTCCTAATATAGATCTTCTTATCACAACAAATAATATTTGTAGCGGTTGACTGGTTGGCATTATGGATGATTTCATGTGGATATTCCATTTTGACCCATTTACTTATGAATGCGTTGACCCCTGTAATGGTTTTCCACTTTTTATGGTTTTCCACTTTTTCCCTAGCAGGTCAAATAACTTTTTAAAATGGGTCAAATGGGTTAAAATTCAAAACGGACACTATTGTTGCTTGCAGAAGCTTATGATAATGTCAACGACTCGACGCCATCAACTCATCATTGATAATAAATCTTTAAAATAGGAACAACAGCCGATAAAGATTATATTTAAAGGTTTGAAATTTGACAAGTTGGTATTCCGGTTACAAAGAGTCTTTTTGGTACGAGTTAAAATGGGCAGGCTTGGATTGTGTTAATTAGGAAGCTTGATTGTACTTATTATGCATTGTAAATACACTTGGAACTACTTTTCTACATGTTTTATCTGTTTTATTTTTTCTGTCAATTATAAGGATTTTATACTTTTAACATTTATGATATCTGATATAACCTTGAATTGAACCATTAGTAAGTAAGTGGAATGAAATTGTGACCTCTAATCATGTGTAATGAGATCTAATTGAGTTGGTATGCAGGTTGCAAACTCATGCACTAGAGCCATTCATAATCGTGGCCAATATTTAGGTAAGCATCATATACCCATTTCATATGGTGGTTTGGAATAATAAACTCGGCAACTTTACAATAACCCATTCTTTATAGTAGAATTGACAAGTTTATTGTTTTTGACAAGTTTATTGCTCAAATGTGTTATGTTTAAGATGGTTTGTTGGTTGAGTATAGTATGTTTTTATGTCTGAATGTGTTAAAAGTGTGGGAAAAAGTGTTCTCGCTTAATGATTCTGCTGGCACATTGGCTTGCTGATGCTTCTGGTGCATTTGCTTGCTGATGCTGCTGGCGCATTGGTTTGCTCATTTTGCTGGCACATCGGCTTGCTGATGCTGCTAGCACATTGGCATGCTGATGCTTTGTTTTATTGTCTTCTTTTCTTATTATGAAAAGTTAAAACTTGATGTTCTTATATCACTAGATTCATGTTAATTTATTATCTTTATACCAAAATAAATAAATAAAGGTGTTGTAAAAACTTCTGTTTGTTGTTCAACTTTTAGTTAAGGTCGGGTTATAGGTTCCTTTTTTTCTCTAAAAAGTAAAAACCTTATGGAGCCGATCCGATAACTGTTGTACATGTCACTTGCGAATCACATTCTTAATGCAGTGTTATAAATAATTAAGTAGACTATTGTTATAATCATATCATACAAGGATAAAGTTTGGCGGCTATGCTTTACATTATACATAATAATATTTCTTTCGCCTGGAAAAGTAGGTTGGTCTTTTTGAATTTGTTCGACTGAGACTTAAAGAATGGCATGTTAGGAATATTTTTTTGTGAAAATGTCAAGGCAACTCAGAAAATGAAGGTTTAGTAAGGGATGGCTTTCTTAATTTTTACCAATGATACACGTGAAAACTTCAACCCATATAAAAATGGGTCAGTTGGGGTGGTTTTTGTTACTAGAAGGTTAAATAGTAAAATATAAGGTAGTTAAGGTAAAATGGGTTTAACGACTTTAACAGGTGTCTAAATTATGATATGTGTGCGCGCGTGTGTGTGCGGTGTGGTGTTAATACAAATGAGATCAGGTTAAAATCAAATTATATAAAAATTTTAATGCAGTAGTGACCGAAGATGGAAGGAAGTGATCGTTGTCTTCAAATTTGGGCTCACAATCACCAATGCGTCTTTTATCTTAAACAAGTCCTATTTATCCTTGCTCTATCATTTTAAGCAGGTTTATTTTCTCCGCATGAAATCCCCCACTATCCTCTTAGCTAGTACGTCATTCCTTATCATGCTTTTCTCTTTTATATATTACATCTATTTAGCATAAAATTCTTATGGCATTGATACCCTTCCAACAGATTCTGCAAATATCATATGGAAGTAACCGATACAAGGTTTGTATTCTAACAGGGTGGAAGTTGATATTACATCAATCGATTCAAAGTATGTGTCCTTTTGATTATCTTTCATTTGCGCATTCATTGTTTTATAGTTTGTGAATCAACATATTTTGTGGTTTCTATTATAGGAATGAACTACTCGAATCATTTGATTTATAGTTTATAGCATAGAAAGATTAAATAGCTACTGCCTTTGACCAGGCTATTTGTGGCAGATGCTCAACAATGGACATCTCTGACTTGGAAAATTTTGCTCATCATTTTGGAGCGAAAGATATAAGGTATATGTTTTGCCATCCTGTTTACTTTTTATAAGATCTGATAAATTTACAAAGTAATCATGTTATTGTTTTATACAAAATGAATTGGATAAGATATTCATTATGCTTTTCATTTCAAACATTAGCTTATGTATCATATATTTGGTTTTAGCTTATTGTTTATGACATTTTAATCTTTCACTCCATAGTTGATAAGCTGGAAATAAGAAACTAAAATAGACTAATGATGCGACCAACATGTACCATTTGTTTGCATTATTGAACAAAAAAACGAAGAGCAAATCATTTCATCACCTACTAATGAGAAGATTGAAATGGCTGATTTTGGTTGTGTCTGATCTCAAAAAATTTGTTTCACAGTTGCGAGATTAGTTTTAATATTCAGCCCTGATCTTAAATTTTTCAGTTTATACTAATTAAAGATGGAAAATTCGAGCTTCTTACCATTATATTTATGAATTCATTGATTTCGGCTGTGACTATTCGACATGTTGCGAGTAAATCATATTTTTTTTGCGAGTAAGTCAGAATTTCTGTTGTTGGAGCATCTGTAGGTTGCAATGTAGATGCACAAGTTCATGTCGTAGCCTTGAGAACTAAATTACTTTCCCTTTTGAGTTAGCATCCACGAGTACTTGACATATAGCATTTTTTTGGTGCCCATCGAAGATGATAGACTAGGAAAGGTTTTAAAAAACTAGCAAATATTTGTTGCATAGTAGTGATATTATATTTCGTAGACAACTATGATCTTATTTTTTCAGTTATGTAGAGTAATTAGAGGTGGTAACCTGGAACTTGACTCTAAGAACTGAAAATGACAATATGTTTCTTTGATCATTTGTAACCTGGCACTTGACTCTAAATTTTGTTGTTGGTAATAGATCAATTACACAATGCTAAAGTGGCTGTTGGAAAAGGCAAAAAGTGAGATTGACCAGTTTAAAACAACGATAAGCCATCGTGAAGAAGTGCTTAAAGATAATAAGTAAAAGTTATTATCAAAGGGCGATAAAGCTGTTGCTCTAGAAAAGAAGCTAGAAATCATACAAAAAGAAGTAGAAAATATTGAAAATGGTTTGAAATCTATCACATATGATGAACGACGGATGGAATATCTAAAAAAGGCCCATATTATCTTTTCAATAGGCAGAAACAAATGTACTTGGAATATCTTTATGAAACTATTTGACCATCTTCTATAGGCAAAAACAAAAAGTCTCGTATTACTTGAAAGCACACTGTTTGACCATGTGCTTTGACCATGTGGAAGTACAAGCGTGTTTGGGTGTATGTTGAAGAAGCTAGATTGCTTCAAAGACATTTTAATGGAATGTCTATGAAAATTGGCATAGGTGAAAATAGAGCAGCTAATGCTGCTACTTTTCTTCACAAATATGCTTTAACTTATTCTCTTGATACGCTTTTCAAAAAAACCAATACCAAAAAGATTTGTTTTTGATTAAATTGGATTCACAATTCTTGATGATGGAGGTACTCAAGTTGGTAATTCAAGGAGCTTCGTCTAATGGCATGTAAATTCTTACTATTTTATGATCCATGTTATAGTATTTCTTGTGCGAATGTTCAAAGATTCTTGTGAGACTTGCAGCTGAAAGATTTGGTATGCATATCCTTTAGTTAACTAAAGGTATGCTATTTTGTCTCATGTAGAAGTGGCAAAATGGGTAGGTTGTGCAGCTAGTATAACGATTCAAAGGAATGAGTTATTTAACTCTAATTATTTAACCAAACCAACAATGTTGTGTTCAAGGAAGAATTATTGTGTTCAAGGAAGAATTATTTAACTCTAATTTTTGTTAAGTTTTTGTCGCTTCTTTATTAATGTTTTGACATATATGGTAACTACACTAATGAAACGACTAATGTTGTCTACAAGGAAGAACTGAAATCGCTTTAAAACGATGATTTTTTTTATTTGCTATTTACATTTTTTGGGTATTGTTTGAAAGTTTTTATTGTTAATTAAACATGTTTTTTCCTCTTATGTATTAGTGTAACTCATTATACTGTATATCTATTATGATATTTTTGGATAATCAAATATAAACGTTGGTCGCCTAATATTAATTAAAATAAAATTATAGAGCTAGCCCGCCCATCGGGCGGGTCTTGAAGCTATATATATATATATATATATATATA